>JASANE010004962.1:0-49921 GCA_030248225.1 Trileptium ribeirensis | reverse complement strand
AGGAAGAGGTAAACTAGGGCTTTGAGAGGGAGTAGTAAGAGGTTTCTTAGGGGTTGGTCACCCCTGAACCCCTACTTCGGCATGTATGCTCTTTGTATATATATTAGTTTTGTGAGCTTCAGGTTATTGCGACTGCTATTATCCGTTTGTGTGCTATCTCAATCAATGCAGATCGCCAGACCGTGTTGCTCAACTAAAAGCACTCAGCTCGACGCCGCCAACGTTGCGTCCGCCTACTCCGCCGCAGCCGATAACAGTTGTACCAATTGTGGTTATACCAGTGACTGAGGAACCACGAAATGAATTTACTGAAGAGTAGGCATCACCAATAATATATATTGAAAATTTGGATTAGAATACTGCAAAGTTCAGTAAAAGGCTTCTCTCCAGACATTTTTGTCGCTTGAACCAATCAATCACTTTTGTCAGACGTCGCCAACGTTGCGTCCGCCTACTCCGCCGCAGCCAATAACAGTTGTACCAATTGTGGTTATACCAGTGACTGAGGAACCACGAAATGAATTTACTGAAGAGTAGGCATCACCAATAATATATATTGAAAATTTGGATTAGAATACTGCAAAGTTCAGTAAAAGGCTTCTCTCCAGACATTTTTGTCGCTTGAACCAATCAATCACTTTTGTCAGACGCCGCCAACGTTGCGTCCGCCTACTCCGCCGCAGCCGATAACAGTTGTACCAATTGTGGTTATACCAGTGACTGAGGAACCACGAAATGAATTTACTGAAGAGTATGCATCACCAATAATATTGAAAATTTGGATTAGAATCCTACAAAGTTCAGTAAAAGGCTTCTCTCCAAAGACATTTTTGTCGCTTGAACCAATCAGTCACTTTTGTCAGACGCCGCCAACGTTGCGTCCGCCTACTCCGCCGCAGCCAATAACAGTTGTACCAATTGTGGTTATACCAGTGACTGAGGAACCACGAAATGAATTTACTGAAGAGTAGGCATCACCAATAATATATATTGAAAATTTGGATTAGAATACTGCAAAGTTCAGTAAAAGGCTTCTCTCCAGACATTTTTGTCGCTTGAACCAATCAATCACTTTTGTCAGACGCCGCCAACGTTGCGTCCGCCTACTCCGCCGCAGCCAATAACAGTTGTATATACTAATTGTGGTTATACCAGTGACTGAGGAACCACGAAATGAATTTACTGAAGAGTAGGCATCACCAATAATATTGAAAATTCGGATTAGAATCCTACAAAGTTCAGTAAAAGGCTTCTCTCCAAATACATTTTTGTCGCTTGAACCAATCAATCACTTTTGTCAGACGCCGCCAACGTTGCGTCCGCCTACTCCGCCGCAGCCGATAACAGTTGTACCAATTGTGGTTATACCAGTGACTGAGGAACCACGAAATGAATTTACTGAAGAGTAGGCATCACCAATAATATTGAAAATTCAGATTAGAATCCTACAAAGTTCAGTAAAAGGCTTCTCTCCAAAGACATTTTTGTCGCTTGAACCAATCAATCACTTTTGTCAGACGCCGCCAACGTTGCGTCCGCCTACTCCGCCGCAACCAATAACAGTTGTATATACCAATTGTGGTTATACCAGTGACTGAGGAACCACGAAATGAATTTACTGAAGAGTAGGCATCACCAATAATATTGAAAATTCGGATTAGAATCCTACAAAGTTCAGTAAAAGACTTCTCTCCAAATACATTTTTGTCGCTTGAACCAATCAATCACTTTTGTCAGACGCCGCCAACGTTGCGTCCGCCTACTCCGCCGCAGCCGATAACAGTTGTACCAATTGTGGTTATACCAGTGACTGAGGAACCACGAAATGAATTTACTGAAGAGTAGGCAACACCAATAATATTGAAAATTCGGATTAGAATCCTACAAAGTTCAGTAAAAGGCTTCTCTCCAAAGACATTTTTGTCGCTTGAACCAATCAATCACTTTTGTCAGACGCCGCCAACGTTGCGTCCGCCTACTCCGCCGCAGCCAATAACAGTTGTACCAATTGTGGTTATACCAGTGACTGAGGAACCACGAAATGAATTTACTGAAGAGTAGGCATCACCAATAATATATATTGAAAATTTGGATTAGAATACTGCAAAGTTCAGTAAAAGGCTTCTCTCCAAAGACATTTTTGTCGCTTGAACCAATCAATCACTTTTGTCAGACGCCGCCAACGTTGCGTCCGCCTACTCCGCCGCAGCCAATAACAGTTGTACCAATTGTGGTTATACCAGTGACTGAGGAACCACGAAATGAATTTACTGAAGAGTAGGCATCACCAATAATATATATTGAAAATTTGGATTAGAATACTGCAAAGTTCAGTAAAAGGCTTCTCTCCAAATACATTTTTGTCGCTTGAACCAATCAATCACTTTTGTCAGACGCCGCCAACGTTGCGTCCGCCTACTCCGCCGCAGCCAATAACAGTTGTACCAATTGTGGTTATACCAGTGACTGAGGAACCACGAAATGAATTTACTGAAGAGTAGGCATCACCAATAATATATATTGAAAATTTGGATTAGAATACTGCAAAGTTCAGTAAAAGGCTTCTCTCCAGACATTTTTGTCGCTTGAACCAATAAATCACTTTTGTCAGTTACGCAGTTGGTACTATTTCACAAAGTACTAGGTTGTGAATAATAGTGAAGTAGTTCGTCAAAAACTTTGTCAATACGATTTATATGTGTTTTTTACTGAAATTATGGTCCATATTTATATGGAAATTGAAATATTTAAGCTTTCATTTCGTTTCAACTGTTCATTTCGTGAGTTTTAGATTACATTTTTCAAATCCAAATTAACTCATTGACACTGTTAAAATGCTTTGACCTACTGGATCTACTAATTATAGCTATTGATAATAATTAGCCAGGAGGCGCAGTCATTTTTGCCGGTTTAAACGTAAAATTCAGATGATACTTGGTAACCATTTATGGATTAACATATCGCAAGAATGGTTGAAACATTTCTAGTTAGAGATTCAGACAATTTTGCGCTCCATTACGACCAGTTCAAACGAGTGAGATAACATACTTTTGAGTGAGTAATTTGAATAATCGTCTGAATCTATAAATCTCTGAATGCAAGGCAGGCAATGCCACAACTAACCTTGTGATCTATTCGTAGGAAGAAATCAAGTTTTTGTAGTCTCTTTGCTATATTACTAGACAAACTGTCACAAACATAAATTACAATTTTTAAAGCACCACATAACATTAAAAGTATTAAACTGTTCACACTAGAAACAGTATAAGGAGAGGCTTCAAGATACTTATTCGTTCCTGCAGGTACTGTCAAATATTATTTGTTTTTTAAAGGTACATTTACACGTTCAAATTGTTTGATCAAAATTTGATTGTAAGTTGACTAATTTGACATGAAAAAATGCGAAGTTTGGAGATTAAAATTTGAGCTAGAAAAATTTTAATTTACACAAGTCGTTCCGGCAGGTACTGTCAAACATTATTTGTTTTTAAAGGTACATTCACACGTTCAAATTTTTCGGTCAAAATATGATTGTAAGTTGACTAATTTGACATGAAAAACTGCGAAGTTTGGAATTAAAATTTGAGGTAGAAAAATTTTAATTAACACAACTTTATCGAGGATTGCCTAAAGGAATATACGTTAAAAGGATGAACGGCGGTTACACGATTAAATTAAGAAAACTTCAAAAAATATGACTGCATATTATGATTAAAATTTAAGCTCAAATTTTGATAAAATTTTAAGCCAAATTTCTGAACGTCTGAGCGCACATTTATTGAAATTCAATAGCAACAGCCAGCATATAAATGATTTTCCTTTAAATTTCTGAACCTATATCAGAATTTTAATTTCCGCAAAATTTTAGTCAATTTCAATGCAACAATCACGTAATCAGCTTTGAGAGAGATCCAGTTTCTTTTTATAACGCATGGTGACGATGCCTACATCGTGAATGATCGGTCATTTGTAGTCGACTACTATCAATACCATTGATTGCCATTTGTCGCCAAAGCTTCTTACGAATTCGATTAGTAAGCGACGGCTTTCGAGATAAAACCCACATTAGTTGAACACTGAAGTAGTCTAAATCGATACACGAAAACAAAAGCGAATAATTAGTATAATCTGTGTCAAGTACCCAGTACGGGCCAAACGATTCTGGGCCTGATGGTGGAACGAATGAAGCCTGAAAATAAGAAACAACTTATAAATGTTCCTATTCAAATGTTATGTGCCATCCATTCACTAGATACTAAGCTGTGAACGCTGGGTTGAAAGGCACGGTGACCTTGAAAAATAGACCGTTGTTATATACGTGACTAGCTAAGTAATTTCATTATAAAGTACACATTTTTTCACATTTAAAATATCTATCGTGATAGGTGTATTTTGAAGAAGCAGTCGTAATCCGACAAGCCCATGGAGACGAGACTGTCACGGGCTTCTGGCCGTCCTCACTGAGTTTTCACGTTGCCCACTTGCCAGCACGAAATTGTCGACCTTATATCAAACACTTCAAACTAACGCAGCAGGGGCCCCTGAATTAACGTCTGATGTGACTAACGTTTGCTCACCCACCGGTATTATCCAATATATAATATAATAATCTGGAGCAGTTATCTTATAAAAAAATCATGTCATATCAGAATAAAAGACTAGGAAATTAAAGGAACGATATGTTTACCGAACATAATTCGACCGTAATGAATAACAATATCAGTACTATTTCCTTAAGATATCACAGTTGCACAAAGTTGTGTTACAAATCAAAAGTATCCGAAAATCAAAAGTAAAAGAAAAAGCTTGCGTTTTTAAAACCTTTTACTTCACACTAACATCACGACTGTTTCTTGAAAGTATGCTCAAGAAAATCACAAATAATACTCCCTTCGTCATTGTGACATTATTTTTCAATTAATCCCACGATTTAGCACGACTGTATTGAAGTGTATACCATTCTAAAGGTTATATAATTACAGTATATAACTGCATTGCTGCTAACGTTTCTAGAAAGTATCTATCGAAAGTATGCTCAAGAAAATTTGAAGGAATATTCTCTTCGTCAGTGCTATTGCATTCACATAGGGTGGTAGGGGATTACATGACCCATTACAACGGAAGCCGACTTACCCCAAGGTCCCGGTTAAAGCTAGTTCCTCAGACCTCGACCATGCGTGGTTAAGACCTCAAGTCGCGCTGAGGGACGTAACGTTATACATGCTTAAGTAAGAAAAGCTTACTATGGGCAGAGTTGGGGGCGCTACTGGCGAGCACTTGTACTAGCGTAAAAAAACTATTAAACCAATTCTAACCATTAATTTTGCATCTTCGCCCAACGTCCGTCTAACTTCGCCAACAATTTCAACATCACGATAGCTTCTTGCGTCGAGATCACGATCACGCCCTTTGGTTATCAACTTGGCTTTTCCACTATCGGTTAGAGCAAACTTAATTGTCACACAGTCAAGCGCATACTCGTGAATTGCTGGAAATTTTGCAATTTCATACCATAATCCGGCGTGGTCATTGAGGAAAAATGTCGGTTCGACAGTGGCGTTCGGACAATGAAACGGAGTAATTATTTGTGAAAATATTTTTTGTATGAACAAAAAATTAATAAATTGTAAACGAATACTTGTAGTCAACTGAGTAGTAAGCAGCATTTTTATACTTCAAAGCACCACAGCATTGTGCTATTCGATCAATACTCGCGTATTAAATATAAATACAGTAAACAAAACATAAACAGCTTATTGTTTTATAGATAAGTCACAAATTTCGATTCATTTAATAGTATATACGCAGCATGTCAACTAAACTTTGGCGTTTAATCTGAAAGTTTAAATTTACTTAAATTTGAGCAAATTACACTATTACGACGAGAGCCATCGAAACATTACTCCGAACTATAGGTAATAAGCAAAAAGTAACACTCTGGTTCCTACAAATAAATGCCAACCGCACTTTTGAGAAAAAAGTTGTTTGAAATTTCAGCATTAACCGGTTTCTTAACAATCCCAAGCTTTTCATAGCGGTTCTACAGCGTTTTGTATTAACAATCGCTTTTTTTAAAATTCAGGGACCCAGCGTAACCGGCTATAAAAACAATGTTGCAAGAGATTCTTCTTGCTTATAGCAGTTCAAAGAAGTCTTATTCTTAAATAAGTTTTGTACTTACACTCCTGAAGCAGAAAATAGTAACCCATAGATACGCAAAAGCAATAATGTCTGACCAGCCCCATCTTCAAGGTCGAAACTGAGAAAGCGTTAATTTCTCTTTTATAAATTGTGTATAGACATTCTACAATTTCACATATTGTGTACGTGTATGATATTGTTTTTCCCTATTTATATACTCCAATCTCCAGAAGAACTCTTGACTTTAAAAGTCGATAAGAGCTAATAGTCACCGTTTCAGAATCTGACAGAAAAAGGCTTACAAATTTACATAATTTGTACTCAAACTTCAACATGAGTGCAAATGGTCAACATATGTTCACGTACGTATTCATTCACAGCCTTTCCGTTCAACATGGGGCGCGCTGAATTTTCATGGCCCAAGTCAAGATGAGGGGTGTAGCGTTATATCCTTAAATTTGCTGAACCTTCGTTGGACGCCCGACGGTTCACGCAACTGCAAACCGCCTTGAGTAACCATTGACTTATTTCAGACCTTTAGTACCTGTACTACTAAAGGCTTACATGGTCATAGGGGTAAAAGGGCTATCCCACCGTAGCCTCCGATCCCCGAGGTCTCGAAGCCGTCCTTTCAGGATTTTTCGGCAAGCTCCAAAATCTCAGAATGACCTTAATGCTAGAAAATCTGTCGCGGAGGAAACAAAATCACCAAAATGGTTATCTGCTGAAAAGCCATTATTTGGAGCAGACTAACCCTTAGCCACTCGAACCCTCTCGCCCAGTGACATTGGCAGCCGCATTGCTTCTGTCACACATCACATAGAAACATAAACGAATTAAGTATGTGAGGCTGTTACAGAGGCCAGAGTTCCTTTAGGTAGGCAGATAGGAGGGTGCAAACGAAGGGCCCAGTTTGGTTGATAGACCGCAAAAGATGTGCACAATTAAGCATTTGAGCATGTGAAAAAAAACGGTATCCGATATTGTTTTTAAGCAGACATAAACTTACAACACTTATAACGTAAACAACAAACAGATCTATTAATACGAGTGTGTGGTGAAAGACGAACAATAGTTGGCAATAATATATTGCACTATCAAACCATCATAATATGCTTCACAAACACTTTTATCAGTGCCACAAACCGTCATCAATCAGCATATAAAATACAATATATACATAAATACAAATTATAACTGTATCACAATTTAAGTAATTTAAATTTATAATACGATGCCGTCAATGAGCTGTGTCCAAAAATGTACCACAATTGATCTGGATTGGTATTAACATAAGTTAGATTGAAGATATAGAGCTGATTTTGATACCAATCGATTCAGCTCTAAGAGGCAGAATGCTTTTTTTACCCACATCCCTGAAATTTTTTTTCGATCTTTTGAGGTCTGGAGAGCCTAAAAATTTTTTATTCGAAATATGGTCATGTTGGACATCATTCGACTCGGCTTGATGAGAGAAATCTAATGGTGTGTAGTTCATTGAAATCTACGCCACTATTAGAAAGTTATGTGGGTCCAAGGCGCCCTGAGGGGCGAAAATAAAATGCAGGCCATGCCGTTCTCGATATACTAAGCTACAACGTACCGACTCCTAATGAGTGTAAAACTTTTCAATTCTTTCGACGATGGCCTTGTGTAATAGTAGCACCTAGAACCCAGGACTCCACTTACTACACAATTAAATAAGCATCTAACCTAATATTACTAAAATAAATAATAGTACGGCAATAAAATAACTGAATTGTTTGAATTGACAAGGTGGATCTGAGGATCCGAATAATAAATTAGTATATTAATGCTCGAGCAACTTATTGAACCACAAGGTGGATCCGTCGATTCGGCCTAAGGTTTGCCTTGAGCTTAGCTCAACCTAGTCAACAAATTTTATCGGAGCACCCCTGTACTCTCAAAAGAAAATTTGTCGACCAGCCCTCTGCTCACAAAAACCCAAGATATGTAGCACCCCGCGTGCTCTCAATAGATACACTAGTAGATGGAGCACCCCTGTGCTCTCAAGATACTACTTAAGAATGGAGCACCCCTGTGCTCTCAACAGAAATTTTAGGAGCAGAACGTCTGCTTTCAGTAAACCCCAAACTTATTTAATGTTCGAATCAGCGCTAAGTCTTAGCTTTATTTAGCTACGGCATTGTGCGCCTCGCATTTGTTCTTATATATCGGCAAGAGTTCACTACTTCTCCAATAATCTGGTGTTTTAAGAATTTCAGACACCTGTTCAGCATTCTCACAAGTGTCTCCAATACAGCATAGTTCAGAGCTGTTCATGATTCTATCCGAGCCTGTACTTATGGTGCTACTCATTTCGAAAGATGGAAGAATACTTAAGCTTTCCTGATTTCTCCAACAGGTTCTTCTGCCGGCGTGTGACGTTCTACCTAGCGTATGGGTCTATCAGGCTACGACCTTAAATGCAATATATGGTAAAAAATTAAAGATATACGCCTATGCGTTTATGACGTGTAATGGCAGTTGTAATAAAAATCTGCATTAATGCAGTGATGCAGTAACAAAGAATGAGGATGATCTATCTTTAGCAGAAAATTTCCAACTATTTGTTTCTAATTTGGAACGTTTTACGGTGTATCACGCTTGGGTTAGTATTTTTAGTGATTCCCAGTTATCCTTGCCTACAACTTGGAACAACATGTGTATCTTCGTGTCCGTCTTTGAGTTCAGGAATTGGTATATTAAAGCTTAATTTTTGCAGAATTAAAGTTTAGTTAAGCAAAGCGAACAGTAATAATATTTTTATGATGCCATCATAGAAAATAAATATTACGATATTAGTTTCTATAATGGCACCTTTTCCTTTTCTGCTTCCCAACTTGTATTCTTTACTCTGTTAAATGCATACATATGTTATATGTTATGATATTGTTGTTGGCCAAAGTAACCCTGAGGCGCGGAAATAAAATGCAGGCCATGCCATTCTCGATATACTAAGCCTAAGCCTTCGCCTAAACGAAGGTTCTTGTATCACACATACACTCAGCCTAAGCATAAGTCGGGGGGCTGCCGCTCCCTGAACCCCCCATTCTAAGCTGTTCTTTTTTCTAGCGTTATAACGTACAGCCCCTCAGGGTTACTTGGGCCTTGTTGTTTATGAACGGCTTTATCTCTTATACAAACCAACTAAGTGTGCATTGAAACAACCAATAACGTAGAAGTTAAATTTGATTTGTAGTTATAGTACATTTGAGCGTTTTGTGTTAGCTATCTGCAAGACAAATCTATGCACACCCTGAAAAGCTAAAAGTTGCTATACGAGGATGAAATAGGTTGTGGTTTTGAAAGAAAGATATCGATTGACAGGCGGCTGCCCCTAAGGGTTAGACCCCCTTTAAGCTAAATTTATACTATCCCCGATGGCTTCGCCCTCTCTCCTTCAAAGGCGCGCGGAAAATTTCAGCCGGAATAGGCCACAGTAGAGTGAAAACTAGCAGAAATTGGGGTAAAGTTTGTAAAAAATAGAACAAATTAGGAAAAAGTTATCGCAATTTGGAGGAAATTTTACCAAAACTGGGAAAAAGTTTTGAGTTCCAAAAATTTAGCCCGGCCAACCACGCTCCGCTCCCGAAGGAGCGCCCCCACCGACATCTACCCTCCTCACCTTCAGCCAACCATCTACCTACCTCCGCCGACCATCTGCCACTCGCAGACCGTCTACCCTCCTCCCCCTTCTCTCAACCATCTACAACCCTCCCACCCACCATCTACCTCCCCGCTGACCATCTGCCAACACCGGCCATCTACCCTCCTTCCCCTTCCGCTGACCATCTGCCCCACGCCGACCATCTACCCTCCTCCCACTGCCGCCAACCATCTACCTCCCTCCCGCCTGACTATCTACCTCCCCGACGACGATCTGCCCCACGCCGACCATCTACCTGCCTCCCGCCCGCCGACCTACTGCCCCACTCACCATCAGGTCCACGCCGACCATTTACGCTCCTCCCCCTTCCGCCAACCATCTACCTCCCTCCCGCCCCACTCACCATCAGCCCCACGCAGACCATCTACCTCCCAGCTGACCATCTACCCTCCTTCCCCTTCCGCCAACCATCTACCTCCCTCCCGCCTGACTATCTATCTCCGCGCTATCCATCTGCCCTACGCCGACCAACCAGTCCCCTTCCCTAGTCCGACGGACCTTCAATACCTATGGTTGTAAAATCGCGCTGAGCGGTCTTATTATATTTTTGTGCTGTCAACCTGGCACGTTCAGTAAATTGCAGAAATATTCCATGCAATATGGACAATCAAACCGTGCATAATAACGAACAAATAGACCAAAAATCAGCAAAAACTTATAGCAACAAACGTAGCTATTGTATTGAAATCGCGCAGCTATCATAAAACACAGCACATGCTTTCAAGTACTAAAAATACCGTGTAAACTGCAACAGTATCATCAACCAAGGCAAAGCCAAATACCGAAAACAAGACTGCAAAAAATAATTATTTGTTATGGAAGTGAATAAGTTTTACACGATAAATACCCGTCACATTGCATCTACCAAAATATTGCTACATAAAAAAACACCGTTCGTTGTATTAAGATAGCGAAGCAGGCGGCAATTCCTGATAAAGCCGTGCGCAAGTCTAAAAAATATGAAAAACGCGTTTGCTTTTGTCTGCGCTACAAACTGGAATACGAAAATTTTATATGAAAACCATCCGGATCTAGGAATTGCTCGGTCAGCCATTTCTGTCGGCAAGACATGGGAGTCATAAGCTATTTAAAATTGGAGCAGCTGGCTATTTGGGTCTGTTTTTCTTTCCCGTCAGTAAAAAGAGAGGGCGGGACGCCACGCCACACTTTCGACAAGAATAATTGGGATTGAAACATTATAGTAAATCCGTAGAGAATGGTAACACAGAGATAACATATCTATAATAGTCCAAAGGGAAAGTAGTCGTGTCCCAGGAAAGGTGTTTGGCCTGCGGGGGGTGTAGCCGCCATCTATGTGTTCTCTTTTCGTCGCCGTCACAAGACTTGCACCATATGTGAGGGGAGGGTAGCCGAGACCTATGTGCGGAAGAGGTAAACCCACTATAAGCGTGTAGGATTATACAACCGGGCACACTTTTCGTTCTTTGTGTCGAGTGCATCGACTATCCGTAAAACCTTCCAATAAAGCACAAAAAACGACCCAGGACGGTGCCGGACATCCGGAATATCAAAATTGCTCACCTGTGAGTACTGAATTTCGTTACGCTTATATACAAAATTTTATTAGCCATATATTAGCAAGGGTAAATTGTGCTATAATGCAAGGGCATGGTCTTCTAGGATCCGACGTGACTATGCCATATCTCTTCAAAAATATTCTATGTTTTCACGGTATATGAAGCTGACTTCCGGAATGTAGTCTGTGTTCATGTTTACGGATCGCTTTCACCGCATTTAGAATGGTCTGTATAGATTTTTTCGTTACGTAATGCAATAGCAGGGTTATCTAGGATTCAGAAAGAATGTACCGCAACTCCTATGTGGCCGTACGGGGTTACAACATGCAGGTCATCTCCTGAGGCCGCGTGTCTGATTCCCCACCCCGTGCGGGAAATTGTGAAAAAATTGGCACAAATGTTGGGGAAAATTTAAGCGAAGCCTAAATGGATAAGCAATGCCTAGGTCTACAGTTTTTAATGGCGATATGACCGTTCAAATCAATACAGCATTTTGACAACTATGCGTGAGTCCATTTTAGGTTCATAAACCAAGCTTGTTGTTTTGTCAAAATCACGAATTTATTTGCGCAGAAATCAACGTTCACATTTTTGCCATGGGCATTCCGCATTCTTGAGAACGCGACCATGCGTTCTGCAACGTACGAATGAAATTTGCGTTACAGAATATTTATCTATTTCGAACGTTTGTCAGCGTTCGTCAAATATCAATCTAAATCTGATAGCAATGTTCAGGGTCTATTTGTTTATTAGCACAACAAGAAGCGACCGGTAATCGCGTTTTCATCTGTACGCGGTCAGCGAAATAAGATGCTAAATGGCAAAATACTTGCCGCGAACAACGACCAAGCGTTGCTGCACCACGAATCGTGCACGCGAACATAAGGGATAATCACGATTCTTTTGCATTCATCGCGTATGATGGTGAACTGATTTGACACATGAACCCAGGTGTCCGCACCTTAAGTGGTCTCAAGCACTTTAGATCCAATGATAGTTTTTTCAATGGCTTACTGTCCTTACGTGTCGTTCAGGTTATAAAGCCCCGCTGTTTGCAATTTTTGTCACCTGTAGTCGCGACCCTATCGTATAGATGGGCAGCGTAGCACCCATACCGTAAATCATTTTCGAGGTGTACGACACTCTTAATTACATTTGCCTACGATCTTGTGCACCCCCTTAGCTAGCAATTTCGCGCGAATTAATATAAATAACGGACGCCATCAGTAGCGAATGCGGTATATTAGTCAGTTGCGCTGCGGCTTTTTCTCAGTATTTGTATCTGGACCAAAAGCACGTTGACTTAGTTATACTACATAGCGCCAAAAAACTACAGACGGCGTGTTTGACACTGCCGAAACGTGAAGATACCCCTTGCTAGCTATACTTGAAAAAATTAATAAAAACATGGTTCCAAGTTTTGTAGACGGAGTTAAAGTGAAAACTTATGCGATTTGGGCTTGGACCGTTTAGGGTGACAAAATTTTTAACCATTTTCCACATAAATATATATACAAAACCTGTCACTAAGGGTGTGTTCACACATTCAAACTTTGACGGAGATTTTTAAAAGAAAATTGCGATATTTCAAAATTTGCGCTCAACATTTTCAGGTAATACATCTCGTCCATGATTGGCTACAGGAATATTCATGAAAAGTTTGAACTGTGTCCACACGTTCAAACTTGCAAAAAGGATCCTTTCAAAATTTGAGCAAAAAGTTTGAGCGTGTGTACACGCCTTAAGAATACCTCGCTTCGTATCGACTCAACTAATAAAATTTTTTAATGAAACCATAATTATAACACTAACAGTTTAGTAGCAGTATCGAATTCAGCTGACATTTATGCTACTCGCATGTTATGATCAAGAGCAAAACTTAATTCCGTGGAGCTTTAATACCGTTTTATATAATTTACAAATTTTTACCAACGGGTAAAAATAAAAAAATCCTGTTTCATTAACAAACCCCATACCTATTGATCGGATAGACAACGTGCACCACTCTAGATCCTTTTCTAGAAATATCAAATGTTCACTAAGCTAACCAGTTCGACGCTTTTTGACAATTTTTACATGAAACACCACGAATATGCACAAAACTGAAACTGCAAATAATAAAGATTCGCAACATTTAAGTATCAATGTACGTAGGTAAAGGTTGAAAAAATATTTTAGGTATATGTAGCTTAATAAGATGGACAAATTACTACTGATGAACGGTAAATTAATTATAGCTTCGTGAGATTTAAATCAGTACATAGAAGAATCTCGTCTATATTCAAATACAAACCTGAACTGCATTGTATAAATGCTTAAACACACATTTGCCGCGTGGCCAATATAACTTAAGGAGCGAAAGTGAAATGCATGCTGTCGTTTCTAAGCCGAAGCAAAGCTCCCTATGTGGCCGTTATACTAAGTAGGGTTCTCTAAGCTGTTCTTTTTTCTAACATTATAACGTCCGCTTTCAATGATTATATTCGGACCTGCCATGTTGGCACAAATATGAAATATATGCAATGGTTGCGCAAAAAATGGTGTAAACCAAAGTAGTTTTGCTGCAAAACTCCGATTAAATGGAGAAGTCAGCATACAGTTATGCAAATCAGAACTTAACAAGGTACTATGTAAGTACTGACTTTAGAATGAGTCTGACCATGGCCAAAGAGAAACTCTCAATTTTATGCCAAGACAACACGCCATGCCATCCCAAAAAAATTTGGTTCCGGTAGAGATGATGTCATCTAAAGACTCTGTTGTTCAGATATCGCTGCAGGTGTGACACTGCATAACTATTACAATACGAGCTCAGTGCTACAAGATCATTTTGCCCCTATTCCTACGAATCATGCAATGCATAAGAAATATAGTATTTTAAAGAGCAAATTTGATCAGACAAAATTTTTATCCCGCACTACTTATTTTCTTCCTTCTTCTCTTTCTCTTCACCTTCCTCACGCTTCTGACTTTCTTGCGTGGTTTCAGAAGAAGATGACGCTGATCCACCTTCGCCACGTTCGGCAGCCATCTGAAAAGTGTAAGTATGTTGTTACCACAGAAAATTATAATTAAGGTCACGGACAAAGATAAGTGCACAAAAACGAACGTTAAAACGTTCGTTTAGAAACGAACTTAAACAAAATTTATTGTATATTAGCACTAGTGATGCCCGCGGTCAGGTCCGCACAGACTTTAATAATTTTCGGTCCCGACCGAAGGAGGTCCGGACTGCTGGGCCGGTCCAGACCGTTGACATTTTTGTGACCATACCTGTAAATCCACAATGTTTTTTCCATAATTAAATTTGGTACTCAGAGTTTCTGTGAAATTTTTTAACTCATGTTACGATAACATTATCTGTTCATGATGTGAGTCAAACCTGTTGTAAAAAAAGCCACAGCAATTTTGGTACTCTGTTGGACAAAAAAATTTTTTATGTTTGTCATTTATGAACGACCAAACGCAAACTAGACACATAATGCTCATTTTGTATAGCGTAAAAACAGAATTGAAACTGTTCTGGTATATATACAAAGTAAAAATAGCCAAAGCCCAATTTTCAGCTGAAACATATGTAAATATATTTATATCATCTAGTACCAAAATCACTTAACGTTAGCCCATTTCACTGTGACAAAACCTGAGTTAGTGAATAAAGTACGACGGGATTTATGATAGCCTGCTTGAAGCAGTAATAACCTGCCATTTGGAAGATCAGGTAAGACATTTTTGACGATTTTGAAATCACGACAATATTATTGGCGGTCTTGTGATGTATTGATCCCTTGGCGTAAAAATTGATTCACCTGAAAGATTTGTGCGGTGAATTTTATTGTTTCACGCGAGGTTTTGGAGTGATCCATGTCGATTTTCATATCGTTTTCCACCCACCACCACAACTAGTGTCTTATGAAGAACAAAGAATCTTCATGTTCTATGGCTCGTTGAATACGGATATTGCATGCGCCTAGACCACTTTTAGTGATCGCAAAACCGCGTCACAACGTGTATGATTTCATTAGTCAGTGCAACTACATATTAGCGAGAGCTTATTAATCTCTTGTATGTACTTTACGAAAATTTCGTGAGAAACATATGAAACCCTTCGAAATGAACACACTGATGGGGCATGACGTGATCCAATTCGATTCTAGCTTTCCCATGGTCCTTGTGGGGGTTTACCCGGGCACCTTTAGCAGGTCCATGTACCGCCGCTAAAAATTTCTTCAGACGTGTTAGGTTCATTTGCAAATTTTTTCCTCGGCCCGCCCTCTACTTTTGAAGGGAGGGGGAGGTAAGGTCGAAACGGATCACATCATGATCTGTTTGTGGTGATATCGATTTGTGGCACTACTCTTCTCAAGAAACCATCATAATCTCTTGATATTATTATTCGGTTTGACGAACGTTTCATTTTTATACCGTACAGTAGCATTATAACCGTTGATATCGTCGTCTCGGTACAGCAGATACTAAAGAATCAAGGTACTCTAAATTAGGATCTTAAGGTTTTTTTGCAAAATGTGGAGCAAACGATTCATTATTAATAAAGTGAATGGACTTTCCAAACTTTGTATTTTCATTATTAAAAATCATTGAAAACATTTCTCGCCAGTGACATTTACAATCTGAATTAAGTGCTTAAAAATCGGACGAAGTTGGTTCAATTTTGTTCGTTTTCGATTAAACGAAAATCGGTCGTTTTGCGATTAATGTTAACGAAGATCGATCGCATCAAAATAAACATCAATCAAAAAATGGTAGCTTGCGTTTAATTTCACGAATTTCGTTTAATCGAAGATTGATCGATTGCGGTTTTGTTTGATTTCGTGTGCGTTCGATTAAACGTGCACATACTTCTGATTGTAGCTGTACAGTCCCGGCCAGAAATAAATGTGATCGAAAGCGACCGAAATCGCAACGGATTAAAATGTTGCTTTAAACACAAATGATAGGAATCTTGTTTAATCGAAATCGGTCGAAATTTAGATAGATTATGTTGCACTTATTTCTGGCCGTAATTGGATGTTGTAAAATTTGAAAACCGTAAATGTCGTGAAAAATCCAATTTAAGCGATTTTACAGCTATTGGAGGATTAAATTACACTGGCTTTCGACCGGATGTCTTTCAAAATTAAAATCCACACTTCATTGAAGTCGGCGTGCCTCAGCTCTTTTAAATGGACTAAGTCAAGTCCTGTAGTGTATGGTCAAATAAACGATACTGGAATTATGTCAATAAAACGTGTAGGTGGCATAAGTTCGTATTCAGTCTTGGTTAACTGTGAATCTACAAGAAAATAAAATCATTATACCGAATTATCAATTTCAACTAAAAATATGGCGCAATTCATATACAATAAGCTTTAAATACCAATTTTACTGTTATAATATAAGCCAATACATCAAACAAAATTATTAGAAAAAACAAGTAAATATGATTGAAATGACTCGGATATATGTTGAACTGAACCTACCTTTTTATATGCCATTTCAAAAAGTTTTAGCGACTGTTGCTGTAAGTTTGACACGGCCTGTCGAATAGTTTCGGGATCTTCGCTGTCTTTGCGAGCAAGCAAATCGCGAACTTCAGTTATCTTTGACCGCATCGACTCAACCTGTAACGGGGTTAACGATATAAATGACGCGTACACATAGTAGCTACATAGCAGCACATGCATACATATATATTTGGTACAAGCGCTTAAATATCACAGATATACGATATATAAATCACGAAAAATTTCAAAAATAAATGCTTTGGAAGTATACAGTGCGGTAAAAAATAAGATCATTCGAAGTAGCTGTCGATCGAAATTTCACTTAATAGTAATCGATCGAAATTTCGTTTAATCGAAATCCATTGAAATCGATCTAAATATCGGTCGGTTGTTTTGAAATTATTTCTAGCCGAGACTCTACCTATCTCCTGAAAACAATATACGCTGCTAATTTTCATAACTCGCGTAACTAATAGATATGAAACGAAAGTAGGTAGTCGTCGTTCCGCATGAGGACAATGACATCATTTATGACGGAGGTTCATCGCAATTTGTAATTGAAAACTTATAAACACAATCTAACATTTTACATACAACGGTGTAAATAATTGAAATGCCAATATTGGCTATTCTGATCTTCTATAACGTCCCAGACTCACATCGGATGTCGCATTAAAACATAGCGGTTAATGGGTTACAATAACTCTACAACCATGGTCGTAATTTCATAAATAACAACCTAATAACTTCATAAAATTCTGAAATTTCTTCCTTTTTGAGGTGTTGTTCCAAAATGTTTGCTCTCGCAAAAAGCTTATGTAGATAAAAATGAAACTACTACGTAAGCCTCGCATAAGGGTTATATTTTAAAATATCGGAGAATAACCATAGAGCAAGGCTAATATAGTGTTAAATCGGCGTTATTTTTGTGAGATGTTCCACTATAAATTATTGCATCTGCGCAAACACACAACTAAAAGCACATTTACGCACGAAGAAAAAACTGAAATTGTGGCTGCTTGACAAAAATATTTTTAACAGTAAAGCGCCACTTGTGGAAACTCCGTTCGTTTCGCTAATGCTTTTTCAATCATACGCAAATAAAATAACGTTGCATTTGGAAGATGAAATGACCAAAAGACTCCTAAAATAATAAAGAAAACGATTCAAAACCAGTTTTTAATCTCACTATTAACCGTTTGTGATTACCACTAACATTGAATATTAGCTTCCCGATTTCATGTACGACACTACCGATGTCTTGCACTGTTGCGATAAAACATTTATATGGTCAATATACAAAGGAACCGATGCTCTCTCAAATTTAAACGTTGATAAGAAAACGTTCAAGCGTATTCACTTCATCACTCGGCAGCTGATCTTTGTATTCGTTCATTTTTGTCTCCGTATCGTGAATAATCCCTTCAGCTTGATTCACACATTCGACCATATCCTTCTTTTTACGATCCTCGGCTGCATGGGCTTCCGCTTCGCGAACCATATTTTCAATTTGGTCTTTGCTAAGCCCACCACCAGACTGAATGACAACTAAAAGTAAAACATGCTGATGTGTTAAAATATAGAAAATATACGAAAACTACATAATGTATGTCAACCTCAGTGAGTAACGGAAGCCGAAATTAGCGCACTGTTATCAGGCGGCAACGGAAGAAAACACGAACTCGGTCTTATAGTAAGGTAAAATCAAAGTAAGTATTTTAATTAAGGAGCCGCTAGCTTGTTGGTGGTAAGTGATGGTCATAGGTTTATTTAACTGATAAACACGTTGGATTTGTTTTAAACCATAGATTGCTCAGCGAGCGATAGCACTGTGCGCGATCCACGTTTAGTCACAGATACGTTCGAGCGAAATTTCCAGCCTCGAAAACTTTTATATCCGCGGATTTAACAAATTACACTAGTAGAATGAAAAACACAAAATAGTGTATAAATCAAATTACGATGCAACGGCATGCAGTATTATGCTAAAAAAGGTATATTTGTTATAGATACATTCAAATCAAGCATCGCATTGTTTTCAGCATCCTCGAATTTTTGTAAGCTGGGCTCTCCATTCGCTGCAAAATTTTGCCTTGAGGGGGCATGAACCGCCCCTACCCGTTAGCTCGGAAACAGGGAGCGCAAAATTTTGCGAAAAGAAAAATAGTTAAATATCATTTCAGAAACGCTGCAAAATGCACTTTTGATCTGGAGAAAAAGTGGTTTTAAAGGTAGTTTACACAAAATTTTGATCATATTTTAAGTCACTTGGGGTGTTTTTGTAAAAAATGGATCGAACTTAGCATACTTAGCAGAAATAGAAATTTATCGATATTTCCTGTAATATTGAATTCAATCGAAATTTCGGTCGATTACTTTGCGTTTATATCTAGAAGTGGCTATAAGTGCGGCCAGAGTGTAATAATAAATTTATTATAATTTATGTTATACTTTCTAAGTTTGATAATTCAAAATTCAACTTACTTTGTTGTTCTTTTCCAGTGCCGCGATCACGAGCAGACACGTGGACAATACCGTTGGCGTCAATGTCGAAGGTTACTTCGATCTGCGGCACGCCACGAGGTGCAGGCGGTATGCCAACCTGAAATAGCATAAAATTATGCTTAGAGAAAAACAATTCGTGGTAGAAGCTCTTAAAGTGACAAACAATGAGAGGCTAGCATATATTTACGTAAATCACAGAACAAAAAGAAGATGCAACGATAAGCATAGTTGATTTTGAACTAGACTTTCTAAAAAGCAAAACAACATTGTAATACTTTGCTTTCAATCACGTTGGTAAACCGCGTATAAGATACAATTTTTGAAACGTGAGATAACTAAAATAATTATTTTATGGTGTCTCCACTAGTTTAACTTGACAGATCCAGCTAAGGTCCAACACATACTGCGTTACGTAATGGAATGAAAATTAATAAATACTTGTTTTTTGCTGCATTATTCAGAGCGTAATAATAATGCAGTGCTATGTATAAACAGAAAAATATATAGTTAACTTTTGACAATGTTCGTTAGCAGGAGCATTAGTGTCCAGCCAACATTCATGGGCTCTGTTTTCAATACTAACAGATATAAAACTTAAATTTGTATTTCTGTTAGCCTGTGATCATGCTAAAATGTCGTAAATGCACACTATCCACAGTATCACACACAAAACATAACACAGAGTTTGAAACCCCTAACAGGAAATAACTACAATCAATTACAGCCCCATATACTAAAATTGCAGTGTGTTAGATATTTTCACTTTATAGGTAGTCATAGCGAGAATATCGCTGCAATAAATATGTTCAAAATAATTGAAGACTTTCGGAACGCGGCAGACAATATTCATTTTGTAGCGCGATTGTGTGCCCCAATCTATGAAAATACTCGAGTAGAACTTGACCTTACTTTAGAACACCTCAACAACAGAGGACCATGTAACATTAACTAAACAAAGCTATTCGATGATTTAAATTACTTGTACTTCGTTTGCAGATGGCTCGAAATTATAATTTTCGCCGCTGGGTAAGTGATCAAATTTATCTACTACATAAATCTATATAAAATCTAGCTTTTAAGGGCTAGCAATCTACGCGAACAACATATTGTTAGCTTCTTTTCAGTATATTTGCGACCTGATACTAGCCCCATGCCACAAATTTTATTGCCAACAAATCAAATATAGTAAACACTAACTCACCCAAGAATTTACCATTACGGTTTTTCAATTACTAAAGTTAAAAAAGAGGTACCCGAATAAATTAATCTATGTTTTGCACAACAAGATTTGGAGTGCTTCGTAAAATGCTAGTTTGACTGCAAATCTGATAAATAATTACAGATAATAGCCAAAAAACAGGATTGAAAATGTGACCCGTGGCTTACGGACTAATAGCCTGCGGGTCAATGGTCATCATTATTGACCCGTTTTCAAGTCTGAAAAGAACAGAAAGCATTTGTAAATAGTAATTTCAATACTTTATCGTTGGCCGACGGAGATCACCAGTTGGCGGTATTGGTAAGACGTGTAGTAAAAAGAATAATTGAATTCTCAGTGAGTGAGTAAAACAAGCGAAGCGAAGAATTTTCTCACTGCGCATAGTGGTAAATTTCGACGGTGTCCGTTTATGGGTTTTTGGGGTGACACCAGGGAGTAACCGGAATTCCGGTTAAAAATTTTGTTTGAAATTTTCCACATTTTTGCTTCATCTCTGATCCAAAAATATGTAATATATATTATACAATGATCAAGCTCCAATACAACCAAGCAAAAGAAAAGATTAACTAAGCAATTTGCCGTGTGAAACGTAAGTAGGACACATAATTTCAGTAGAAATTTTTCATAATAACCTGAACAGTTTGTTAACAAATCAAAACCAAGTCGATGCTTGTAGCAACTATTTTATACATTCAGAAGTCTCCGGATTACGTTCGAATTAAACCAACTGGGTAACAGAGTATGGCTTACATAGAAGTGCTTAGCGTATGCTTGGCTAATATAAATTGCGCCAAGCGCAAGCCAGTGCGCTTGTAAGCTTTGTAAATCAGGCGAAATTAAAGTGAAGTAACGTTATCTACAACGCAGCCAAAAACTGCTTTCTTGGCAATGAACTCGATTTATTGAAACTGTGCGAGCAGTATAACAGTTTGTCTCATTTATAGCAGTATGATTGGAAAGTTATCATCATTATCATCTAACTGACGGGCACTGTTTGTTCAACGCTAGCCTAAACAGTGTCTCTTACCACTGATCAGAAAATTACTTTTTATCTATTAATTTTTCCTGAATCATATAAACCAATAATTTCAAGTTTCCTACACAACAACATCTAACAAACGTATGTGTAGTAAAGGGAGGCGAATAGGGACAGAGCGAAAGCGTTTATTCTCCGCTCTATACGTTGTAAGCACATTCAACTTGACGTAGTATACGCAAGGGTGTATAGTAGAAGGCATTTTTTGCTCTGGGTGTCCAATAAAACGACATATTGATCGATAAATAAACATTATTAGCTTCCTCAGCCTCTTTAAAGTTTCAGAACGGCAATAATGTCATGGCAATACATTAAGTTTAATGTAAAAGTTATTTTTAATGCATTTTAAGTCGACTACACCTTAATATCCTCCTTCATATCTTTACTATATATAAATTTCGAAGATCAGGTTCCGGTTCCGGATCCGGTTTAAATGGACGGTTCCGGTTATTCCCTGGGTGACACGTATACTCAACTAGAGTAATTCATCCTAATTGTGACTGTAAATAATGCCATTATTTACACTGCAAGGTTGAGATCAAAAAGAGTTTTTAATGGGCGCATGGGACCAAAAATACACGAAAATGGCATATATCGTGTTAATTCAAAAGATTCTGATCATGTGTTTGAGGTCAAAATGTTATCATCCACAACATCAATGCCAAATACTTGGTAAAATAGCCGTTACACTTTTACGAAAACGCAGTGAGCTATTTATCTGAAAGTCATATCAAATAGAAATTTTAGCCCTATTATTCCCTGCGGTAATAATTTGCATCATTTCATTAAGATTACATAGCTAGTGCAAATAATTGACGATACAGCTTTTAATCGTCGTAACTCAGCTAGGGATGGTCGGATTGGTTTCACAGAATTGGCTCAAAATGTTTCTCTTGATGCGTTCTTGCGATCTCGATTATACATTTACACACAGTCTGATCTCTACTTTTAAATAACTTTTTGGCCATTATACGTTATGTAAACTACATATTATTTGCAACTAGAGTATGTGTGGAACGGATTAACCAATTTTACTGAATTGATTTTTAATACAACTCAACTCAGGTTCTGCGGGTACGTGATCATACTTTTGACTGCACGAGCTTCCGTTCGTAAACGAGAACTGTTGAATCATCAGTAAAAATTTAAATCTGTTAATAATTCGATTCTAGATTTTCGGGATCACTTGTAGGAAATTGCAGATAGTGTTAAATCTTGCAATATCATATGATATCTGAGTGCCCTATCCTATGTCATTTTTAGGCCTTTTCAGTGGATCCTGTATTACACTTTTGCGGCAAACCTAGTTAAAAATCCTAGGATGTCACAATAAAATTAGGAATTTTCGGTCGAGGAACGATGGGGCGCACTACCCCTGTGCTCATGGAATCATAGGTCACAGAGCAAAATCAACACCGGCAAAAAGTTTCCTATGCCCGAAAACCCTCAAGTGAAACTTTTCAGCCGCCCAGGATGTCAGACCAAATTTCCGACTTTTGGGTCGAGGAACCACGAGGGTGCCATACTTTAAACCCCATAACACCAGAACCGGAGCCTTAATCGAAAAACAATAAAGAGGCATCGGCATTTATCATTTTGACCCAACCAAAGAAAAATAATTCGAAAGTTAAGATAAAAATAACCTCGATTCCATGAAGGGTACTAAAATGGTGTAAAAACCCTCACCCGAAACGGGACCTCAAATAAAAAAAAACGACACGGTAAATCGACTACGCCGGTTCGAATGAGTTTAAGGTCATAAAAATCGGTTATGCCATTCCCCAGTTATGGCCGCTCATACCCACACATTGACGGAATTTAAGATTTCACCCTGCAACACACAATCTCCACTACGTTACACTACGCTTTGAAACCACATTCACATAAAGCATGCGCTTAAATAAATTAGTTTTATTTACCAATGAAAACTGTCCGAGCAACTTATTGTCGTTTGCCATTTCTCGTTCACCTTGACAAACCTTGATTTCGACTTGTGTTTGACCATCCGCAGCAGTACTAAACACCTGAAATCAGAACGATTCATTAAGATTAAAATGTAATATTCGTACATTGATTCGCAAATGCTTGCTATATATTCTGTATGTTGTGATATAAAACCAAATTAATATTACTTTAAAATCAGCTGGCCAAGGTAAAATTATTAAAACAGTATTTAATACGGCTAACCGTTGCCTCAAACTTTAAATTTTATTAGGATCAAAATAAGTAGAAATCAACACTAGTTCCGGAAATATTATAGTCGCTCAAATTATGCATTATCCGAATAAGTTCTATAATAAGTATTATTTATAATCGCGGGATAGCACAGCTCTATGACAAACAAAAAAGGGCAAAAAATAAAACGAAACATCGTTTATTCAGATGCAACTAGAATTTACTTTGCTTAGAAAAAAAAAACAATCTATGAATAAATTACAGCGTAATCAAAAGTACAGATAAAAGGTTTGCAGATCTCTATTGGACTACAACAATTAACTTGCAATTGTTTTACTATATCCTACACTTAGTTATATTAAATTCCGACCTGTGTTTGGTTCATATAAATGTAGTACAACTTTAATTAGCAGTCAAAAAATTTGGCAACATAAACAAGAATACCTGGCTCTTCTTTGTTGGAATGGTAGTGTTACGCTGGATTAACTTAGTAAATACTCCACCGAGAGTTTCGATACCAAGCGATAAAGGTGTAACATCAAGCAGTAGGACGTCGGTCACGTTGCCGGCTAGCACAGCGCCCTAAATCATGAAGATGAAAAGCTAGAAATACACTATAAGCTACAGTGCGAATCATTTTTATGCTCCAATAATTGGACACAAAAATCGAAACGAATTGGACACTTTTTGCTATCGGCGGTACAGTATACCCAACAATTCATTTAAACACATAATCTTATGGATGGATGAGATCGCAAGGTGAGACCACTCACCGAGCGCTACAACTACATTATAATCAGTTTCTGGTACAACTGCTGTAAGCGAGCTAGAAGACAAGGATTATAAATTTTCCAAAAAGTTAAATTTCTAAAATTTTGTCTAAGTCAGCTTCCTGCTTGTTCGCGGTAAAGCGATGGGTTTTTTCGCATGCTTTCCAAATCTAGGATGACCAACGCACAAAACTAGCGTAACGATATGATGAACCCTAAATCCATAGCAAAACTTTTAACGAAATCCAGCAAATATTCAAATTACAAACAAGACAAAAATTTCAGATATTTACGGCAAACATACTTTCTGCCGTATTTCTAATATCACAGAGATTGTAATAAAAATAAACTATGCAATCACACTTCTTAATATATCCACTGACAAATCCAGCATGAAAATGAGCTAGGACGATCATCTGAACTACAAAATTAATCTACTTAAATTATAGCTAATTCATCTGAAATTTCACTCACAACTTGATGTTTCTAAGCAATTTTAGGTTTATGCGTCGACAAAAAACGCCTGAAATGAATGATTATATCTGAGACACCATTATGATCATAGGATGGACCACAACACAGACACGTAAAATACAATAGCAAAAAAAAATTAGGATACTACCTGAATGGAAGCACCAATCGCAACAGCTTCATCCGGATTAACCGCTTTACTAGGAGAGCGCCCAAACATTTCTTGCACTGTCGATTGAACCTTAAAATATCGCATTTAACAAACGGTGGGTACAAAATTTATTAACACGGCTGGTCGGACATTTGCTTATATTGTATGCCAAATGTTTCAAGAAAATGGAACGACTGCACAAGTCAAACCCCATGCAGCGACGGTAAACGACTCGTGTTAACAAAGCACGTTTCTGAAAAAGGTTTAGGCCGAAATCAACTCCTGTTTGATTAGCTACACGACCGCCAAATTATTTTAATACTAAGTCTTTCACGATACCATACGATTTATTGAGAAGCGAAACACCTGGTTTCTATCACTGTCGCGTTGCGCTGCATGAAATCA
Source organism: Trileptium ribeirensis (assembly GCA_030248225.1). NCBI lineage: Eukaryota > Metazoa > Nematoda > Enoplea > Enoplida > Thoracostomopsidae > Trileptium > Trileptium ribeirensis. The sequence goes on along the minus strand of JASANE010004962.1, from coordinate 24,315 downwards.
CATGCAAGAAAACTATATTATCAGCTCCGCATTAGTTCGAAAACAGTCGCTCTGACCCAGTTGCACAATACCAGCTTTGCAGCACTGGATGAATACATTACGGATAGTCATCTCCACCCGATGCCTCTGACAAGATTTAAAAAGGAGAATATTAGGTATATCATATAGCCAAAATAACAAAGTAGTCAATCGCCGTCAGTCATTTCGAAATTTTTGTTAGACGGGCTTTGATAACATACTTTCCCTTTTGTGTAAAGGTATTCTACTAAATCATTCGAAAACTGAAGCAGACTGAGTACTTAGATACTTTGAAAATATGGCGTCTTTTAATGTTTTAGGTCATAACCATGGCCAGAGGCCTCGGACGGAAACCACCACCCGTAGGAACTCACTCAACCAAACCTACATCCTGTGCATATTCGCATTTTCTCCGTAAGCAGCCGTTTTGGAGCTCCGAGTAATTGAGTCAAGGTGTTCCGAAATACTGATAAGCATATAGTGTTATTTAACAAGTTAGATGTTTTGATTTCATTGTTCTAACCCTGTGATCGGCCAATGGCGTCGTGACGCTTCAGAACGTTCGAAAAAATAAAATTTTGTGCCATTTTTCATTTAGTAGTATATGTTCTAATGATTTACATGTCTAGTAATCGCCAGGAATAACTGTCATTTTTCAAGCAGACATCAAACGACCAGCGTTATATACGTTTCAATCGCAACAGCGGTCATTTCTATCGGGTACAGTACCTAGAGGTTTTCGGGGTTGCCGACGTTGATAATGACAGTGTCCATACCTCAAGCTACAGCTCTTGCGACCTTGAAAATGGACCTTGGCATCCCGTCACACAGCTATTAAATGTTCTAACAAACTATTGGTGTATTATAGCCATTATGGGAAATTGAAAGAGGCTGTGGAAACTCAATTTGAGCTTTAAGTGTTTAATTTCCGAGTTTCATTTGAAAAATTCTTGGATGAATATGAAAAGTATGCACATTTTCGGACCCTGAATACGTCAAACTTCGACAAGAATATATTCAAAGGTGTTGATCCATCCGAGTAAGGTTTCGCAGCCCGTTTGCCCTCGCCGTGAAACTGTGTAGCATTAAATGTATACGAAACTGGTAGTGACCGTTTTGTTAAAAGGGGGCGAGATTCCTTAAAAATAAAACTCGCCTTAGGCATACGCGTCATCCCACCAACCAACAATACATCTCCGACATCACTCTTCGAACATTCCGCATCCTTTAGCGCTTTCTTACATGGCTCGACGGTACGTTTAATCAAATCACCGACAAGGGATTCAAATTTTGCCCTAGTCAGTTTAATATTCATATGTTTCGGTCCAGCTGAGTCCATCGTTAGATATGGCAAATTGATGTCTGTCTAAAACAAGAAAATAAGCAAATGTATTATAGGTGAACAAGCTCCGTCTAAGAGGTGGATAGTCTCGGTGGGGAGTTAGCATAGCAGGGATACCTCAAACTAAAATTTTCCAAGGCTACAAAACTGTATATACGTTATAATGTAACTCAAGTGTACCTTAAAATTCAGTAACTGTGCTAAAACTGTTAAAATTTTTCCCGGAGCCTCAAGAAAAGGGACCAGCCTCCAGGGGTAACATGAACACCTATGATATAATGTATATATATATCAGGGAATAACCAGAACCGAAATTTACGGAACCGTTCATTTAAACCGGATCCGGAACCTGGTCTTTGATACTTATATATTGTAAAACAATGAAAAAGAAATGAAGGTACAGTGGATTTAAAATATATTAAAAATAACTTTTACATTAAACTTAATGTATTACGATGACATTATTACCTTTCTGAAACTTTAAAGAGACTTAGGAAGCTAATGATATTTATTTATCGATCAATATGTCGGTTTTTGGACATTCAGAGCAAAAAATGCCTTTCACTATACACACTTTTGTATACTGCCTCAAACTGAATGTGCTTACAACGCATGGAGCGTAAAATAAACACTTCAGCTCTGTCTCCGGTCGCCTCCCTTTACTACACATACGTTTGTTATTTGTTGTTCTGTATGAAACTTGAAAGTATTGGTTTATATGGTTCTAAGAGAAAATAATAGAATGTAATTTTTTGATCATTAGTCAGAGACACTGTTCAGGTTAGCGTTGGGCAACCATTGCCCGTCAAGTAGATGATAATGATGATAACTTTCTAATTGGAATGCTGTAAATGAGACAAACTATCATACTGCTCGCACAGTTTCAATAAATACAATTCATTGCCAAGAACGCGGTTTCTGGCTGTGTGGCAGATAACGTTACTTTACTTCAATGTAGACTGATTTACAAAGTTTACAAGCGCAGTGGCTGGTGTTTGACGCAATTTATGTTACCCAAGCTTATGCTTAGTACTTCTACGTAATCCAGTCTGTTAATGAGTCGGACCGGTTAATTTCGAACATACCGCGCAGGCTTCTGAATGTGCAAAATAGCTGCTACAAGCATCAACCTGGCTTTGTTTTCTTAACAAGCTCCTGCAGGTTAAGATGGAAAATTCCTACTGAAATTATACGCCCTACTTACGTTTCCCACGGCAAATTGTTGAGTTAATCTTTTCTTTTGCTTGTTTGCATTGGAACTTGATCATTGTATTCATATATTACATATATTTGGGCCACAGATGAAGCAAAAATATGAAAAATTTCAAATAAAATTTTTAAACCCGAATTCCAGTTCTGGTATGGTTTTTGCCGTTTGCCGGAACCTGAATTCCGGTTGCTCCCTGATATATATAATGTTAACATTGGACAGCGGCTACGCTGACAGAGTATATGACTCCAGAAGGTCGGGGTTCGCTCCGTGCCAGAATATCTCATCCTTCTATTCCTCTGGAATAATGAGAAGCATATGTTCGAAAGTGACCGATTGCAGGGACGTCACTTGCGGCTCCAGTTACTACTCCGGACTTCGAACGAGCTGGGAAGCTCGGTGCTGACCCGATGTAGAGAATGTGAATTTTAATTTTTCATTTCTTAATGTTAATGTTAGTATCAAATGGTAGTTAAAGCGATAGAAACTAGATTTGTTTATATGAAGCCCAGAAACTCCTACACATGGCTTATCCATTCAGTGAAAGAGCTGTCAGTGGCAGAACCAGAGGGCCATGGCATGGGGGTGTTCTGGAATCAGCCATAGCCTGAAATGGCGATACTTCTGGTGAACTCAAAAGTTAAAAATTTTCAGCGCAGGGTCTGTCATGAAAAACACTACAATATAAATAAACGGCCTTACCGACGCTAGAAAAATATCTCTATCAAAGTTAACAACTTTTTAACAATTGTTTTCGTTTAAGTTAATCGTTAACTTCAGAGGGGGCATATTTTAAATTACAGCTAAATAAGTTTGACATAGTGGAAAAAATTTTCGAGTATCACGAGGTAATAACTAAAACCAAAAGCTTACATAAAATCGGTTTTGTTGTGCATTAAACAACGAATCTGTATTTCAAACCCAGAATATCAAAATGCCATTAACGCGTTTCCATGTTCGCTATAATCATAAAAGACATACCTGAACCGAAGATGAAAGCTCACATTTAGCTTTCTCAGCTGCTTCTCGAAGTCGCTGCATTGCCATATTATCTTTCAACAGATCAACGCCTTGCTGAAACAAATAACAAAGTAGCAAGCGTATGTGAATATAATCTATCTCTTATTATGAACTTTTCGGTTGCTGCACAACGTTTGTGCAACGACAAAAGTATTCGTTTATTTGCAGTTATAGTGAATATAAAAATTTCATATAGCTGTTCTGGTAGGCTTGATCAGCTTCGACGTTATATTTTAACAGGAAAATTGACCGTAGGTAAGTGAGCCTTCTTTCCTGATATCCAAAATGTCGAATTATATGAAGCAAATCTATCAAATTCTGTCGTATTTCGCTAGTAGTTTATTGAAATAAATATAAGAACGTACTTAATACCGTCTCATGAAAATTTTACAAACCATGTATTTCAAATTTTACAATCAAAACAGGACATCGGTAACAAACTATTATATACTACCTATACGCTAGTCACAAAAAACCATGCTATTATTTTGACAACCCGTCTTACATAACGTGTGTATATAAAGTTGTAGTATTTTCAAGTCCTAGCTAGTCGTATATAACATCTGCATTTATTCAAATTTTCAAATCATTACAGTATAGTCCTAAGTTTAGTCATCACTGTATTCGAGTCAATCATGATATACATGCAACAAAACTTGCACAAAGGTGTTGCAATTGAATACATAGAACTATCGCTGATACATTATAATAAATGAAAATTTAAGCATTTTTAGTTTCAAATGATTTTAATACGATTTGTTTTTGTAGCCACAGCAAAATGGTTTAAATTGGAATACTCAGCTGTAATTGGATGCAATTATACCTAAATGTTTAAATAATAAAACCCTAAGGTAAATAGCAAAGCTGTATTAATTTGCTTACGGCTTGCTACTATATAGTAGACAAAAGGTGTTCGATTCAATCCAATATTATAATGAAAAAAACCTTATCACAGCTGTCTAACAATTTAACTTACATCGCGCTTAAACTCGTCCACCAAATATCTCACAAGCGCATTGTCAAAATCTTCGCCCCCCAAAAACGTGTCACCGTTGGTGGATTTGACTTCAAAAACGCCTTTTGAAATCTCCAAAATCGATACATCAAACGTACCGCCACCCAAATCGTACACGGCGATTCTATGACAAGTAACAACAAAACAATCTAAGAAATCGTTTTAAAGAAAATATATTTTTAATAACTGTAATTATTAATTAATTTATTAATATATTAATTTACTTTACTTTTTATTATTTTACTTTATAAATTTACTTTTTATTACGGGGCCGCCAATGTTAAAGACTGGGTAATGTCGAAAATTACATCGCATACTCGTTTGGTTGTTTGAAGTACATGAGATGCTTGACTACAATTGTGTGTGGGTTAGATGTTTGTAATTTACAGATTTGTCACACTTCGTTCTGGCATATAGTTTAGCAATGTTCAATTTCAGTCATAAAACAAAATTCGGTACTAACATGCCTAACACTAATATTGCATGATAATGAATGAACGTCGCTTACATTAAACGCCTCAATGCGGTAACTGATACCAACTGAATTTTGGTAGTAATTTGAAAGACAAATCTATGTGTTTAGAGCACTAATGTAATCGGCCGTTGCATTGATTCAGTACTGTGAAGGGTTGAGCGAATTCACCCGTGTGCATTTCATGCTAGCCATTGACTAACTGAATTTATATACACTTATTAAAAAAATCGAGCTAGCTTCTCCAAAGTGTGAGTGGGGTGCCGCCCCTGACATTTTTCGGTGGATTTTCAGTAAGCTACAAAGAATTATAGAAACGAATGAAATTAAATCGGCTTATCAGAAAACGTTGTCCTAATATTCCACGGTACCCCTAATTTGAAATGGTCTACATTATTTATGACAAATGTCTTTATTTTCACTTGGAAACACGCATTTTCAAAATCAATTTATCATTTATATATACAGGTAAATGTAACACCGACCAGTATTTTGATTTTTCACCGGAAAGCGAAAACAGCTGACATTTTTAACAACCCTTGAGGATATACTTTGTTTTGGTGTCACATTATTAAACATACATTTTATCTTCGGCTTTGTCCAGTCCGTAAGCAAGTGCTGCTGCGGTCGGTTCATTGATGACACGTAAAACGTTGAAACCAGCAATTTGACCAGCATCTTTTGTGGCCTATAATAATATAAAGAATAATCATAACATTACCAATTTGGTTTGTATTTACAATTGGACGAGAATTTGCCGCAATATTCTGAACTGTCCATAGTGGGGGGACCCCCACTTTCCAAATCCCTTCAGGTCCGTCACCCCCACTCGACCGAAACCCCCCATGTTCAACTAAATCCAAAAATTTATTGTCTAACAATTTATGGTTTTTGTTTGCATTGTTTTTTAAACATTATCATTATTTATAATGCTAAAACATCGTTTTATAAGTTTAAAATGCATTCATGGCACTAAAAGAACATGAAAATACGGTAATATGTAGTATTTTAACCAAAATTTATCCCCCAACTCTGAAATTCCCCCCACATTTCGGAGAGCTGTGGACAGGCCAGATACTTGCAGAATGTAAACACGTTAGTCCAATAAAACACTGCTTGTCGTTAGCATTATAAAGTAAATACGATTGTACGATAACATTTTGTAAAAATCAATGAAACACACAAAACATTCTATTGCAATGCTACCTGTCGTTGTGAATCGTTGAAATAGGCGGGTACAGTGATGACTGCATTTTTAACACTATGTCCCAAATATGCTTCGGCGGTTTCTTTCATTTTCGTCAAGACGAACGCCCCAATTTGCGACGGTGAATACATTTTGCCATGCGCTTCCAACCATGCATCACCATTTGATGCTTTGACGATCTTGTAGGCTACCGACTTTCTGTAAACAATAAAATTTTCTGTTTATTAGCAGCCGGAATTCCGGTTTTGACAAAATTCAGGTTCCGGTAACTGGTTTCACCTATTTTTTACCGGAATGGAAGTTCCGGTTACAATTTTTTGCTATATACCTATAAAATTTGTAAAAAAACGTCCCTGCCATAAACAGACTACACAACCACTACAATATTCGCTATTTGTGCTATTTGCATAACATAAAAAAAGAAATATATATTTTGTCTTAATGTTCGCTAATGCACCATCTTTAAACTTTCCAGCACAGATTGCACCACGTCTACTAACCAGGTGAGAGGGCACAAAAAAGGAACGATAGCCAATCCAACACTATGATATTTATAATGTTTAAGTACTTCGTAGCCCAGCATTTCTTAGCTTCGTATTCATTTAAGCGAGAACACGTCAGACAACAACATAAAGCAATTTTAAGTATTTCATGTTTCAGAGAAATATCTTACACCTGTAATTAGTCCGATCAAGGGAAACGGGGACAGCGTCGCTAGTCTGCGTTCTTGCTTGTTTTGAGTTTCAAACATGAGCTTACTGTGTATTAAGATTAACGAGGGATAAGCTTAGGAACGCATTAACAGATATTAGTGGCTTATTTTCACATGTGTAGGAAGGGTAGTGTGTACTTGCTAAACGGGGCATGACTAAGTGTTAAAGAATGGATAAATCTTGTTACAACTGTCATGTGAGCCTTTTTCAGTTAATTTTAAGCTACGCCTGACGTTACACGCAATTTGATCCTTTTCGGAGACTGACGGAGGCTAGCATCATGGGGTGAAAATTTTGAAAACGGCTTGCATTTTTCGTGGTGCAGGGTGTAAAATTTACGGGTACTTTCAGGAGGCTTTTTTCGTTAATCATGTAGAAATCATTATTATTGTAACCTACTAACAAAACAATGCTACGTGGAAATAGAAATATATAAGTTTTTATTCTAATTCCAGTTCCGGTTATTCAATGGTTTACAACTATCCAGTTACGTAAATTAAGTTGCTGAAAGTTGCTAACCGAAACTAGATTAAACTAATTACTGAATATGTCACCGAATTAACATCGGTTTCCTGTTCGACTTCCGATTTCGTGCAGCCGATTTTGCATATGCTACTTCTCAGACTTACATATCTTTTTGAACTTCCGGATCATCAAATCGGCGTCCGATTAGACGTTTAGTGGCTGAAAACGTGTTTGAAGAATTTGTTACCGCCTGACGTTTCGCCGGTGCGCCCACAAGACGCTCACCGTAATCGACTTTGGCTTTTAATAGCAATATTGAAATATTTCAGTAACATTATAACAAGGTTATCATGTTACGCGTACATGAATATTAAAACGCCACTGCTGGTATGCAGTTCTTCGCAAACAAAATCTTCCAAGACAAATTTATATTAGCAGCATATGCCCAATCACGTAGAATGGAACATTAGCTACGTTCAATGCGATCGCTTATTGCCAGCTAACCAAAAATTCTAGGCTTGATATGTTAAGTAGAAATCATTGACTTACGTAATTTATGCAGCAATGTCAGAATTAATAGTCTGTAGCTTGGTGCAACAATTCTCCAATGCACGAAAAGCCATATAATACCATCCTATTTTTGACTTCATGCTGCAGCCATGAAGTATTCGGTTCACTCGTTACATCATCGTGTTGTGCTTTACAAGATGCTGCTCACCACACAGCTACCTTGATTTAGCAGCTATGAAAAGGTTCAAGTGCTAATTATATCACCACTGGGTTTACATACAATCCTGGCGTGCTTTTTTCTCTTCAGCAGTGTTGTGCCGCAACTACCATTGCTGCTACAGATGTTCTGCTAATATATTATTTCTCGTTACACCATGGTCTGGTGACATTTGTTGTCATTACATTCAGTGTGGAACTTGAAACATTGTAAATACAAGCTGCATAACGTAAACCGCTATACTGGCTATAAGTGTCGTTCAAAAATGCCAGCTGTTGCGCGAAGCTTGTAGCGATTGATAAGATTGTCATTACTAGTTACTCGCAATAGAGTGTGAAACGGAACTATAGAATAAAAAATTCGATTCATCTACTCGAAGATGAGCTATACATGACAGAAACAGACAAAAACAAATTTTCTGGTCTTTCAATCTGGTATCCTCAGTGAAAATTCTGTTCGCTTCGTTCGCTCTATTTCTACACTGTAACAATAAATGCAGTATAACGACCACTGCGGTTCCTGCATAACTGTGTCAGTGAGTGCGCGCATCTTGATGTAAACCACGCATAAGTAGTTACATTTCAATATATATAAATTTTATAATACTTTTTATTTTATCACAAATTTGGAACTTGCTTATATGATCTAATGTATTCTGGCGATGCTACTCAGGTTTTATAGGAACATTTCCTCAACGGCATTGCAATGACATGAAGTATGGATTTTAACCGAAAGCCTATCTCTTGCAACTAACTACAAGGCGTTTTCTCTGCTGCCGATTATAATACTTGCAAATAAGGCAAAAAAAATTTTGTACATGATAAGCGTGCATTGAAAACAGTAAAGCTTGTAAAAATAGCAGCTCTAAACATGCTCATTGATTTAATGTAATTGCACATGATTACAGCTGTAATAATAAGAACATTGTTTAAGGCATTATTGTTATCTCGTTGCAGGAACTGCACCAACTAAACTTATTTCAGATTTTCGCTCATTAATCACGAATAACTGTTGCCTGCTAGGGAAACAGACTCAACAACCCTTAGGATACCGAACCTAGTGCAACGTGAACTAAAATTGACACAAAACAGCTCTGAGGTTCTGACACGGGGGGAGGGGGAGAACTGACCCCAGCCTGACTTGCCACAACAGCGACATTCTATTTTCCGACGCTAGAATTTTACCCCAGATCATTAAATATTGGCCCGTTTGACCGCGTAATTTTTGCCTTCGGCTGTAAAGTTTGCACTTGCCATCAAAATGTCGAAAAAATAATATATGCACGCACGCCCCTGTAGTCCGACTTCAGTCTGTATTATGTATAAATTAACTATAATTTCTGAGAAAATTTATCTTCCACGTTCATAATTTCTAAAAAAACTTGATCGCAACTTAGGTACTCTCCTGGTCGCCGGGGCCAGAGCTAACCCCGGATTGAACACAGGTTTAGGAGGAGTGACTATGTTGCTCGGCGGCATATGGAGTCCAATAAAATAAACCCTAAATAGACTCTAGATAGCTTCCTCTGGTGTTTTAGGATTGTAAACATCAGATATTTACCTTACATAAAATTCAAGCAAAAAGAAGATAAGATTTGACATCAAATTTTTAACAGATTTCATGTTTAAATGGTGATTTGTTACTTTTTTCACGAACATATCCAGTACATACATAATTCCATATACAAAGAACCTCAGCCGCATTTTACCATGGATCGACCACTTCTGCAGAAAAATATTGAAAAAATATGTAATCCAGAAATACACATGTTGGAACTGATATAACCGAATTTGCGTGTTGTAACTAGAAAAAATCAATTTTTAGAAGAAAAAGGACAAGGTTCAATCTATATATCGGGATCTAAACTCAAACATATAGAACGTATCCGTGACCACCATTAAAAGCCATTAACAAAATCCATCCGGCCTCCCATGATTGAGTTATAATGATAACTAAATATATAACTATTTACACTAGCCATGCGATAGTCTTAATTAAGTGACCTAGTGCGTGTGTCCACTTTAGGTGCGTACACTTCGGGTGTTCTTTTGTCAGATCAGTTCAGGATCGTAAAAAATCAACGAATACACGCGGACAAAGATGTATGATATAACAACATGTAAGTGATGTTTGTGATCGCTATTTTCCGATTTAACATCATATTTACCTGAGCAGGTACACGGGAAAACGCGGTTGCCACTAGCGTTTTTTGCGTTTACTACAATTCACACATAGACCGTGAACATAACTTTCCGACTCAGTATGGCATTTGATAAACGCGGGCAAACCTTGTGAAATAGAGAAATGTGCGTGTACGCAAATTCCGTTTATAAATCGCAAAGCCATCTTTCTCGTTCACTAAAAATGCAAATTCGAAAAATGCTAAATAACAAACCATATGAAATGGATAAAAGTGCGTGTACGCAAATTCAGTTCGTAAATCGCAGCGCCATTGTTCCCGTTCGCTAAAATGCAAACACCGGTGGTATTAATGTCAGCGCGAACGATGTAGTTCGTGATTCTGACGAAAGGACAACCATGGTCTACGCACCTAAAGCGGACTCACGCATAAGGTCCATGTCTATTCTTTACACTTATATCGGTTATACATTTGTAAATAATTATTCATCGTTTACTATATAACTAGCATATACGCTTTTTAACGCCGGCGTATTAATCTTATTTTAAACAATAAAATGTGTGTTTGATATTTAGTATTGAAGCAGTTTAGAATTTTTATAAGTGAGTCTTAATCAATATCTTTATTTCAAGAACTCGGGTGACTTCTATAAGGATTTTTATATGTTCATATTCTTTCAGGTAATTAGAGCACCAAATACTATTCCTAATGAATATAATATAAATAAAAATGCTGTAATACAAGTTTAAATAATGTAAGTAGTATGATACCAATAAAGTGTGATTTGGAATAAAATTCCATTAAACACACTGTCAAAACTCGTGAAGAACTGCATTATTCATACCCAAAATTATTCGCTAGAAAGCTACGGACGAACGAAGACTGTAGTGAAGAATATAATAAAGTAATTATGCTTAAAAAATTGCAAAATTCCGAATGGGCAGAACGTTGCCGTCAATCGCGAAAATTCCTCATCTTTATTGTCTATATTGCTTTATTTCTTGACAACATGCTTCTTACTGCTGTTGGTAAGTATCTAGTTTATAATAGAAATGATGTTCAATGTATTTTTAATTTAGATAGAATAAAATTACCACTTGACTTTGAAACAAAGTAATTATTTCATGCATGGAATTATATCAATTGGTTTTAGAATACATTAATATTTCAACATTATAGTATGTTGTTTATGAATTGCGAATTATGAATTGTGAATATAGCATTATGAATTGTAGTTTTAAGTATTATTTTGAAAAATACAGAAACAATTTTTCTGGGTATTTATAGATACAGTCCGATAGTGCTCGGCGCCTTTCCTCAGTAGAGTCTAGATATTACAGTTTGTTATTGATGCGAATTGATGTTTGTGTTTGTTAGCTACGCAACATTGCATTATATAGGACTAAGCTTACTCTGATTCTACGTACTTCGAATTTTGAGTGGCAGGTCGACTAAAATTGCGCCAACGGCATATATCATCAATCAAAGTAAAAGCATGGTTGCACATTTTGATAACAACATTCCTTGGTTGTACTAAAACTCATGATTGTATACTTCTGCCATATGCACTATTTATTAGTTCTGTGTTGCAAGTTATGCTGCGGACTTGCTAAGTTACAGAGAACAGTAGACATTAAGCAGAGGCACTAAACGTTTTCAAAGGAACCATTTGAAGATTATTTTAATCTTGATATCGACGTCTTATAAAACTGTTGTATTTGCTGAGTATCGATTGATGGCAGATATCTAGTGATATTAGACATATAAACAATTTGTTCACAGTTTAAGGACCCAGCGGCGTAGAAACTCATCAACATATGATGCTATAGGGAACCACACCGCAATTGTGTAGCAACAAGAGTGCCCTTTATTAAGGCAAAGTGTGGCATTTTTACCGTTACTCATATAAAACTAAGCAGAGTTGCATCCTATACATCTCGGGAATGTAAATTTTATGAAACAAAATAAAAAATTTAATGGGCTTAATTTTTTTATTTTTACCTTTAGAGTTATGTTAGGAAGGAGAGTGTAGTAAATTTAATTTAGTAGCTAATATTATGCTGGCCGGATATGGATTTATTTCATATTTATCCGTTTTTACATAAAATAAGCTTGAATTATGCATTTTCGTAGTCGTTATTAATAGGTAGTCGAAAATACTAAGCTGACATGAGCCTATGTTAAGGCTAGTATATTTCACGTTTTGTCTTAGATAAATACCGAACAAAGAATGTTTTGGTGTGAAACATAAAATTTTTAACATCCGAATTTGAAGTTATATAAGAATTGTATTTTTATTTCAGTGCCAATTGTTCCTGAATATTTGTACAAACTTGAAAATCCAAATGACACACTTGATGTTGGAAATACGGAAGTAATGGATGATACGGCGGCTTATCAAGAGCAGGTATATTAATCGTAATTCTATGATTTTACATGTGACAAATGACAATTGACTCCTACAAAAATACTTTTTTCCACTACAACTATAAATGTTCCGTTCACACTCAGTTTGCTTATGTTTTGACATAACAGCTGCACAAGAACTAAAATCATTCCCATTTGTTTGATAGTTGTTTGTGTCACGTATTGAATTAAAAAAGGAAAGGAATCAGGAAACGCCAGTTGATAATGACGCGAAAATACAACATTTTTGTATTAAAATAACCGATTTAAAGGAAGGAAGGATAACCCATCATATCATATTACTTTTGACTATGTCGAAGCTAAAACCGTAGAGGTCCAACCGAACTTTCACTCGTTTCTCACTAATATTTTGACTCTGTTAATTTATGGTTGTTTTTGTTTTATCGATATGCTTCAGGAGCACCTCTTTAGCTTTTGTGTTTTTTCTTTTTCTGTTTTTTTCAATGGACCTTTAATTAGAGTTTATTTTGACATTAGTTGCGATTTCACTGATCGAAGCGCATCAGTATGTCCTATCGCAGTTGAATAAAATGATGGAGTGATGCGAACGAATTTGTTGAACAAACATTATCAAGGCAATAGTGCATAAGGGATCGTGGCTTATTAACTCTTTTGGAAATACGGTATAGGACGGAAAACAACCGTGATATCTAGCAGTAGAAGACAGCAGCAGAAGGAAGTGCCCTGCACTTCACGGCCGAGGTATGAAATAGCTATTCAAGCTCCGTGCGTCGTAGTAGTGCTTATTGATCAGCTCTAGATACTAGAATACTAGAACATATAATAATAAATACTAGAAGTAGTCTAAATTTAGCGACAATGAGCCAAAGAAACCCATCTGATTAAATCTACTTTATTCTTTGTTTTTCTCCTACATGGCCCAGTTTTGAAGTTTCAGTAGCATATAGGTTAGGTCCGATGCTTTTGCTCCAACACACTAGGACCGCCTCCCTCTGTGGGAAAAACTTTGTTTTGTGGTATTTTGGATTTTTTTCGTTTTTTCTTTAAGAATTTTCCATGTTTTCAACTTTAATAGCCGGAGCAACATCCTACAACCTTAAATTTGCGTTGACTTTAAATTTTTTACCACCATTTTGCACAACCTAGCGCGTTTTTTTACTTCAGACAACCCTGTTCTGGTTTTATTTTCACAATAGCGGACAAAGATATCATCAGAAAACATTAGGTGAAGGCACTCACGACTTATGGCGATCGAGTCAATCATCAACCTGATGCTTGCAAACTCCAGTCCAGCTCCGCTATGTTATTTCCTACTCAATATCGCCAGTTTTCCTAAGCAATTTTAGTCCCCCTCTTGTTATCCCCCAAACGTAAGCCGCTGCCATAAATATAGGTAACTATCAAACAACTATATGAAACTCTAAATTAAAGTGGTAGACTCCTCCAAGAATTCACGACGCTAATCTCCCATCAGGGGCGTAGCAAAAAGGAAGGGGTGGGACCGCCCAAATTTTTAATGACGGACTACACAAATGCATCATAAATGAAACGTGACTGATAAATTTAAATAGCCGCCCTCTCCCACATTTGAAGAACTTACGACGCCTATATGTCCCACATGTAGAATAAAATAGCAAACTCGCCCTCGTTTGTATTTACTGAATTCTCAGAAGACCCTCAAAATAAATTGATAAGCGGCGTGGCCAGAATATTTTACCCGAGGAATACGTGATTTCGATGACCGACTCTGAAAATCGATGTGGCAGCTGCAAGATGACAAAATTCTGTTTGTAAAGTGGGCATCAACCAAAACTAGCAGCAGGCGGCACGTTCCTTTATTGCCTTTACGTAACGATGCCACTCTGACGCTGATCCGTTAAATGGAGTATTGAATAATATGAAATACGACCAGCGTTAACATTAATTAGTTATCGAAATGACATTAGGCATCGAAAGCTCTTCAAAGAGTTAAAACAATGAAAATTCACAAAAAGCATTACGCCACCACAGGTTCAAAAATCTATGTTCAAAATCGCTCTTGCAGCTCAACATGTATATACATATCATTACAGCATTAGATAATAAAATTGTTTATTATATAACTGCTATCAGTATGTATTACAATATTGCTTGCTTAGAATGTTTTTACAATCAAACATTTCAGATGGGCGAACGAGACGATAAACGACTTGCAGAATACCGCTATTATGACTACTACGATGAAACCGATGACCTTATTCAAGTACCGACCTAATTGTTTTAAATGTTGTTACCATGTAAGACCACATAGCTAGCTCAATATATTCCTAACTGAACAGACGCTGTGCTGGGACTGCTGGGTTTTCATTGTTTACCAACCCCAAATACTCTAAAAAATCACGATATACATCAACGTTTAAAACCATATAGTATGAGCTACGTTATAAGAATGGAATAATAACTTTTCATTCTAAATCACTCCTGGTCCTTAATCAATACTAAGTAGTCAGCCAAATCTCTATGGATATCGCTAGATTCACTAAACCACAAAGGAATCGGTCTAAACCATACATAAGTTCTAGATTGTAACAGCAAAAGTGACGTTTTATTTAGCAGTTGACCATCGTACGCGGTCGCGAAGGACTTGTATGACTGGTACACAGCGTCTTCAGGTTAGACAATGTATATATACACCGTGTATATAATTTATGCCAAATCCATCTTCCAAATATCAGCTTAGAACAGAAATTTTTTGACAATTTGGGCTTTCAAACAGTTGTTTGTGGGCATATTTTACGTAGAAAAATTTATTTGGTCGATATTTGCACTATACGTATATACGCGCAAACACGAATGCATTGTGAAAATAATAGCAACATCGATCGAGCCAATCGTCAATGTATGTATTATAATATCGACATTTGGTTTAATTTCAGATTAAATCCGTAGTTTTGAACTTTGGTGCATTAGATATTTAAAAGAACTGTTACATTAGAAATGACACTACGCGTGCCCTAAATAATGACGTACGCAGTGAAAATTTAAGCCATCAAATCTTCCTGCAAATCAAATAAACTTGAATTTATTTATTCTGAAAAATTAGACTATTCAACCAGTGTTCGCCAATCCAAACAGATGCAAATACGTATGGTTTTGTGCGTAGTATCAAATGCATATACTCCTCTGTCCGTCTGAACAGGTTTTTTGTGTCGCCGATCGTAATAAAGTTCGCAGTAGCGCTACACTGTATGATTTCCTGTATGAATGTTCGGTGATTTTTTTATAAGAGTTAGGTATGATGTATTGTTGTCATTACTGTACATTTTTAGTGTTTTTATTGATAAATATGCTTGTTAAGTGTTTGGTTTATGTAATTTTTGTTATTTCACAACTTTAGAACAGACCCCAAAGAGATTGGGGTGAGCCATCGAAAGCCGAAGACATTATGAACGAACAAACTGGATATGAAGACCAACTAATCGGTGAAAAAACTACTGTTGCCGCACCTATTGCGACAACTCTTGTAAGAGGACATGATTTCTAAAATAGATATGACTAAAGGGTTCTCAAGAGATAGTTGTCCCTCAAGAATAGTTCTATTAAAAACTTTGCCGTACATGGCTCGTTAGCAAGGTGCAAATTATAAACACCGTAGTTGAGCATCAATGGGAGTAGTGATTGCTGTTTTGGTTGGTTTATTTGTAAAGTTTCCTGGCATCGTTAATATCATATTGACAAGTCCCTACTATAGTTCAATAGTTCTACATTTTTATTTTCTACTTTTACTTATCGAAAAAATGCTGCATATATGTAGCATTCTCGATGTATTGCAAGCAATAAATAACCTCAAAAATGAAAACTCACTTTTTGGACATCAGGTTCGTCGATCGTAAACTACTTGAAACCCCATGAGAAGGTATAAAATAATGTCAAGTTGAACTCTATATAGCAAAACCATCGTATTCACGGTACTTGATAACCTAATAAACACTCCTTGTGCGGTAAAACCACTCAACAGCATGCCCAAATCTGAAAAATTGCTATTTCTGGCAAAAGGTCAACGAGCCATATTCATGCCACAGCGACCCAAGGGGTGCCCCACAAAACAGTCGTGCCAACAAAGTTGTAGATAAATTAGTTTTGAATGGTGGTCTCGATTTATTGATACGAAGCTTGCGTCACCAGGTATGGACTGCGGAAAACTGGTACCAGCATGGCCAGATTAGGCAAAGAACCCTTAAAAACTTTTTTGCATTTTAACTCAGAAGAAGGGTCGGGGCTTTTCACGTTCAACTAAATCACATGTTCTTTACTTTTGCTATAGAATAAATAAACTTATCGAAATCCATCCTGTCAAAGATAAGTTATAAATGGCAGAAACAGATAAAATGAAATTTTCACGATTTTTTGACCCTAGCGCCCTTAGTGAAAACTCCAGCCGCTTCGCTCACTCCGTTTCAATTAACATGTAACGTAATTGCTGTGATCTTAAACATTTGTACGAACGACTTTCACTATATAAACTATGTTACAGTTATAAGTTGAAAACTTTAATTCTATTTTGTTTAGATTCTTCTGTTAGCAAAAGCGCACTTGAGTTGATCTTTGTAATCATAAAGCTTATGTTTAGATTCCAACAAACTTAGTGGTGGGTATAATTATACAAATATTACTTTTTGGAGTAATATTCAATATTCAGGAAAGGCTGCACGAAAATATTTCATATCATGTTTCGCCTTGTTTAGCTATTTCGCCTCCTGTTAAACGAAAAGTCAGGTCATAACTCAACCATGTGTTAAACGAAAAGTAAGGTCATAACTCAACCCTGTGTTAAACGAAAAGTAAGGTCATAGCTCAACCCTGTGTTAAACGAAACGTAAGGTTATAACTCAACCCTGTGTTAAACGAAAAGTAAGGTCATAACTCAACCCTGTGTTAAACGAAAAGTAAGGTCATAGCTCAACCCTGTGTTAAACGAAAAGTAAGGTTATAACTCAACCCTGTGTTAAACGAAAAGTAAGGTCATAACTCAACCCTGTGTTAAACGAAAAGTAAGGTCATAGCTCAACCCTGTGTTAAACGAAATGTAAGGTCATAGCTCAACCCTGTGTTAAACGAAAAGTAAGGTCATAGCTCAACCCTGTGTTAAACGAAAAGTAAGGTCATAACTCAACCCTATGTTAAACGAAAAGTAAGGTCATAACTCAACCCTGTGTTAAACGAAAAGTAAGGTCATAACTCAAACCTGTGTTAAACGAAAAGTAAGGTCATAGCTCAACCCTGTGTTAAACGAAAAGTAAGGTCATAGCTCAACCCTGTGTTAAACGAAAAGTAAGGTCATAACTCAACCCTGTGTTAAACGAAAAGTAAGGTCATAACTCAACCCTGTGTTAAACGAAATGTAAGGTCATAGCTCAACCCTGTGTTAAACGAAAAGTAAGATCATAGCTCAACCCTGTGTTAAACGAAAAGTAAGGTCATAACTCAACCCTATGTTAAACGAAAAGTAAGGTCATAACTCAACCCTGTGTTAAACGAAAAGTAAGGTCATAGCTCAACCCTGTGTTAAACGAAAAGTAAGGTCATAACTCAACCCTATGTTAAACGAAAAGTAAGGTCATAACTCAACCCTGTGTTAAACGAAAAGTAAGGTCATAACTCAAACCTGTGTTAAACGAAAAGTAAGGTCATAGCTCAACCCTGTGTTAAACGAAAAGTAAGGTCATAGCTCAACCCTGTGTTAAACGAAAAGTAAGGTCATAACTCAACCCTGTGTTAAACGAAAAGTAAGGTCATAACTCAACCCTGTGTTAAACGAAATGTAAGGTCATAGCTCAACCCTGTGTTAAACGAAAAGTAAGGTCATAGCTCAACCCTGTGTTAAACGAAAAGTAAGGTCATAACTCAACCCTATGTTAAACGAAAAGTAAGGTCATAACTCAACCCTGTGTTAAACGAAAAGTAATGTCATAACTCAAACCTGTGTTAAACGAAAAGTAAGGTCATAGCTCAACCCTGTGTTAAACGAAAAGTAAGGTCATAGCTCAACCCTGTGTTAAACGAAAAGTAAGGTCATAACTCAACCCTGTGTTAAACGAAAAGTAAGGTCATAACTCAACCCTGTGTTAAACGAAAAGTAAGGTCATAACTCAACCCTGTGTTAACTAAATTTCAGGATCCAAAAATTTAATGTGGTATTATTTATTTTTTACGCGGTTAAAAGCAGGGTTCTATTTACAGTTATGATATTGATTGTGAACAGTAAATTTTAGTTTACAGCAATATCTACAAATATATATGTTGAAACTTTTCTCATTATGTAATATAACAAGGTTTTATCAGATATTGCGGGTGGCAATGCCCGCTGTATGGTTAAATCATCTCTGTAGAGTTAAACTGTGCCGCCAAGAAGGAATTAAAACTTAGCAGATTAACAAATTCTGGCGTAATAAAGGGCCTTCTTCCCTAGATTATTAAGAGTTAAATCGAACTATACCTATATTAGCTATATTGTCTCCGACGATAACAGCGAAATTGGTGCTAAATTTAAGCAAAATTTTTTATATCTGCAAAAGCATTGTACCTGAATATGCATATTCTTTATTCGCTCTGTATCAAAAATAGCTGCCAATACGTTTTTGAAATATTGCGATATCAATAACATAAAAAAAAATATACAAAAATACATTTTGAACAAATAAAACAATGGTAGGTAATCAATTTTTATATTTATTATTAATCCAAAAATCCTTAGCCCTGAATTTGAACATTTTATTGTGTTCAAAGTAGCCTCAATCATTATTTGTTATTGCCATCAGCGTACTTCTTAATGGGCAGGTATCAGGAACCTTCTACTTAGCAGAACGTATATGATTGAATAATCTTCTACCCCAAGCTTAGGAACAAGATGGATCAATACTAATTTTTGACGACCTATTAATGTTTGGCATTTCTTAAGGCAATACAGGCAGTAATATAATTTGTGTTTATCAAACTCACTCTAGAGTTCAGCCGAAGAGCGTGAACGTCAAATCGAGCGACTTCGGACCGAAAATATTCAAGTCGGAATGATGTTTGGCTCAAAAGCATTTCTGCAACTAATTACTAACCCGTTCGTTGGTCCATTGACAGCAAAGTTTGTTATTATTTTTTGGTAATTTAAAAATCATCGATCAAATACAAGAATGGTTAAAGATCGTTAAAAGGCTGCCCTTTGCAAAAGCGTTTAAAGGGTTTAAAATCGTTGTTGTAACTTATCGCTAATGTTTCCGCTGATCGGATGATTGTACTGTTTGTTATTGCTTTTATATTGAAAATACTTGAATTTAAGCGTTATTGTTCGAATGTAGTAACGTTTGACGCATTTTTCACAAGATTTGGATAAGGACATAGTTCATGAATTTTGTTTAAAATGTTTTACATGGGAAGAATATAACTCATAAAGAAAAGGAGCATAATTCCTTCTTCAGCTTTTATATCGACAGCGAGATTTGACTTACTGCTGTTATTTCTACTGGTTATTAGACGCGGTAAAAATTTTTATCTGGTGTTGCGTAACGTACGCAATGTAAAACAGGATGCACGAAACACAAAACCAGATATATCTAGGTGGTAGAATTTTGATATACGCACGCCCAATCGGACCGTTATAAACATGTTTATTGGACAGACCTAGGTTTGAGGTAAAGAAATAAGACATAACAACGAAGTTGCGGTTTCTTTTGCATTCACCTAAACAGTACATCCCGCAGTGTGAATTACTGTAAAGATTATGTCGGTCAGTAATTAAGCTGTACATATTCCGGCCCTATGATAACGCGATTGTGCTGTTGGGGTTTTAATTCCATGTAACTTTTAATTCATATATCTACTAGTTTAGCCACTCTGAACAATCTAAACGATGATCTGGCGAAAGAATGAACTTTCTTGCAATATTTACACATTTCTGGAAATTCAACTTTTTTAAAACTCATTAATTAATGACTAAAGTAACTGTGAAAATCAGCATTACTTTCACCGTGCTTCAAAAAGCAATAAACTTTATTTATATTTAGTGTAAAAGATATATACTTAAATGTCAACGCAAAAAGGCTGTCAGTCGTGAAATCTATTTACGGCGCCGCTACTCCCTGTTTGCTTCCTCGTCCATTTGTAATGAAAATATTGTTTTGCGTGTGTTAATAAAATATTGCTTTATATTAATAAATATAATAGCGAAGTATTGAAGATCTATTGTTGCGCCGACGGAAAGTAAGTGCGACTGTATACTCAAAACGGGTATAGAACTTGTTTAAATTTGACTATTTAATTCATTGTGACTTATTTAACTCCATTAATTTTAATAAACATGAAGCGAATTGCTTTCAGGATTGGATATACGATACCGATGTTTACAGGATTTATCATTATGTTCTTCGCAACAGTCTGTAAGCAACTTGTAATATTTATGCTTATAATATTGTTTAGTAGCTTTCCGATTCAGTAAAAGGATGACCAAACCAACCTAAACAAGGTATGAACCAAACCTAAACACTGAGTAGTTATAAAACATTATAATCGAAACACGCTTTGATTTTTCACTTATAACTGAAATCGCAGCTAACGCACAACAGATCAAAAGTATAACAAATGTGTATCAATATTTACGTTAAATGAGGTAATTCTGTGCTATGTTAAATATAGCCATTCTAAATTTCTGCAGGGTTCATGTTGAAAACTTGTTTTACGAACAGTGTGTAGTTAATCGGTATCCAAGGACTAATAACTAAGCTTTTTGTCCTAACGTAATAGTGTTAAACAAACTTACTGCGAATGCATGAATTCGAAACCGACTGCTTTTTGACAATAGTCAATAATTGTGTCATGTTAATGGTAATTAAACGTTAATGAGTTTTTTATATTATATATTAAGGTGTCCTATAAGTAACGAACCAAATTCAAGCTGTTGCAGAGACTGACATAATATACTTATAACCCTCCTACTTTCATGAATTATAGAGACGACCGAAGGCATTTTCTAATGCTGCGGTAGTTGATATTTCCTATCATTGTGGCAATAGTCCGACAAAGTCAATTATCAATCAATTGAAACCGGCACCAGAAAATTGACTGTTTTCCGAATAGTTAAAAGTCTGTGCCTAAAACATTGTAGACCGCCGTAATTCATGCTCTGAATAAGCATTATTACGATCGCTGGGTTAAATTTTGCGAAAAATGTCTACAGCGTCTCGACGATGATCCGGACTTTTAGATGACGGAGTCGTTTGGTCTGACGAAAGCAATTTTAAACTGAACGGCCACGCTAACCAGCATAATTGTGTTTATTGGCATTCCGAGAACTCACATAACACTATCGAACATTATATGAATTCCCCTGGTCTGACAGTGTGGATCGGCATGTTGTGTGGTGAATTTTTGAGCCGTTCTTTTTCGATGCTACTGAAAATGCATACTACTACACAATGATGCTGCAAAAAGAATTTTGTCCTAATATTCAACAATTAGCTAATATTAGCAGGCTTCACTTTATACTGGATGGTGCGCCGCCTCATATTGCGATGACTGTACGTCGTTGGTTGGACGAGACACCCCCTGACCGTTGGCTGGGGCGCCGATGCCCTGTTGAATGGCCTGTTTGTTCTCCTGGTGTAAACCCTCATGACTTTTTCTGTGGGAATATGAAAGCGAAGGTATACAAACGCAAACCACAAACCTTGTTGTGCCTGAAAGCGCCTATATCGGAGGAGTTCTCTCTTCCGGGGCATGACATGGTTGCGAAATTCTGCCGAAGTATGCGTTTTCGACTGGAAGAATAGATTCATCTTGGACGCGCCCAGGTTCGCACTTAGGATGAGCGTTATTCATCAAAGACCCAAGTTATATATGAGAGTACACGCATACCCAAACTATTGTAGATATGATTATTATTTGGCATCCTGGGTTTCTTCAATGGTCTGGCGTTACTTGTGGAACACACTGTATTATCACGTCTAATCATTGATAACGCGAACGAACCACAAAATACGATATACACTCTTATTAAAATGCCTAGATAAGATTTTTACAGAATTCTTATAATTACAGTGTTTGCGTTTGGGTCGTCGTACAGTGTTCTGTTTTTGGCAAGAACATTTCAAGGAATCGGATCGGCTTGTACAAGTACATCAGGTAATGCAATAAATGTTAACCATATATCAAGAAACATATAAAGATTGACCGTTATAAATTAGAGAAAAATTGCTAAAACCCCAGCATTTTCCAGTCAAATTCAGCACATTTTATATATTTTTATAACCATGATTTTACTAGTTTGGCAGAAAAATATTTCCAGCACTTTTTTAAATTAGTACAAGGCGCCTATCGTTCTATCCTTCTTACTTTAGTATATATATAATTTTCGAATCCTCAATTTTAATTTATTTATTAGCTATTTGTTTGTTCAGACTTTGCCCTTGCATCATTATAATCTCAGCTACAGGTCTTCTCTGCTATTTAGCAGGCAAACTGCTTTAGTAGGGTACCTTAAGTTCGATAGATGCTGGTATAATTTCAAGGTTGTGGTGTGGAAATGTAGCTCAAGAACGCGAAATATATATATTTAACAATCTGCAGCAGCCTGTGTTCCTGTGTTACTTGTCTTTGGGTGTCCACACTATTTTAAAGCTTATCCTATAAGCTCGTCAACACTATCCTAGCAGTAGAGACCGCCAAGTTATTAACATTAGATTTTTTGCTTGACAATGATACTAGAGCCTACAAAAAAGGGCAATGGTTATGATGTACTTTTTCGTATGCGCTAACTGAAGACGTATTCAGTTTACAGGTTTACGAATTCTAAATGGTCTTCTGCTATGCAACACTTTTGTTTTAACCTTAACCATTACAAGAAAACAAGGTATTCTAATTTCCTTATAAGAGCAATACGTAACTGAACGAAGTAATCACATTCGACCATTCTTGACTGGTTTTGTTGCTGTTTCAGGATTGCAAATTATAGCTGGCCAATAATTAAGGCCCCATTTTACAAATACCCACTCGTCAGTACTAAATTTTTTACTTATTAATGCGCGTTACACGCTTACGAGCCATATTTAGAATTACTACTTTAATGCTAAAATAGTACAGAGGAGTGCATGTTGGCGCAGCTGGAGCCAATATACACTGCATAAAAATATATACAGATTCGTCCGTTTCGTAAAACGTTTGTTCGGTTCGCACTAAAAGAGCCACTGTTGTAAGGGCACACCGTGCGGGGGTTATTTGTTATTATCTACTACTACTATTTTCGTATTTCACAACATATAGATGCATAATACGTGTTGAGTTCCAACCTATCACTATTTGGGTCAGAAGTGGCTACAGGCTTAAACTGCATTTGTTTGTGCAAGAAGTAGCTATTTCTAACCAGGCGTTGCTCAGCTACTTCTTGCTTTACTATTTTCTTAATCTACGTCGATTAGCCACTTACTGTATGTATTTTGAAGCGCAATGAAAAAATCTCTGCCCTCTAATTTAACGTTTATTCGACTAATCGTATCATGCTGATCACAAAACTATATATAACTCAATATTCGAAAAAATGTCGGTTGGCCACTTCTTGCCGGGAGGTCTTCAATTGTT
>JASANE010004961.1:0-24779 GCA_030248225.1 Trileptium ribeirensis | reverse complement strand
TAGCGAATCGTGCAGGGGAACTTTGACGTGCTTTATACGTGTTTAACGCGCGTTGCTTTTCGCTCGCTTGGCGAGGTTTCGTAAAGAACCGAATAACAACTCTTAAATAGTGTAGTGACTAATATATTAGGAACTTCGACGGGCATCGTACGTGTTTGAACGTGCGCTGTTGTTCGCTCGCTTTTCCTTAATCAAAGAGCCGAATAACAACTCCTAAATAGTGTAGCGAATAGTGCAGGGGAACTTTGACGTGCTTTATACGTGTTTAACGCGCGTTGCTTTTCGCTCGCTTGGCGAGGTTTCGTAAAGAACCGAATAACAACTCTTAAATAGTGTAGTGACTAACATATTAGGAACTTCGAAGGGCATCGTTCGTGTTTGAACGTGCGCTGTTGTTCGCTCGCTTTTCCTTAA
Organism: Trileptium ribeirensis; assembly: GCA_030248225.1. Taxonomy (NCBI): domain Eukaryota; kingdom Metazoa; phylum Nematoda; class Enoplea; order Enoplida; family Thoracostomopsidae; genus Trileptium; species Trileptium ribeirensis. Next base: position 24,365 of record JASANE010004961.1, on the reverse strand, counting down.
TCAAAGAACCGAATAACAACTCCTAAATAGTGTAGCGAATAGTGCAGGGGAACTTTGACGTGCTTTATACGTGTTTAACGCGCGTTGCTTTTCGCTCGCTTGGCGAGGTTTCGTAAAGAACCGAATAACAACTCTTAAATAGTGTAGTGACTAATATATTAGGAACTTCGACGGGCTTCGTACGTGTTTGAACGTGCGCTCTTATTCGCTCGCTTTTACTTAATTGAAGAACCGAATAACAACTCCTAAATAGTGTAGCGACTAGTGCAGGGGAAGTTTCAAGTGCTTCGTACGTGTTTTAAATCGCGTTATTATTCTGCCGCTTGGCGAGGTTCTTTAAGGAACCGAATAACAATTTCTAAATAGTTTAGTGACTGGTGTAGAGGGTTCAGGAGCCAAGCGATCCATATTCAATCCACCACTGCTGCTAAAATTTGTTCAAGATTCTACCTGTTTAGTTTACACAAGGAAAAAATCTTAAGGAAATATTCTGTTGTGATTTTCAACAAATTGCTGGTTATTAAATTTTGAGCTGAAAAGTTTTTAGTGTGAAAGCACCTTAATTTTATCAATCTTGCTGCAATTATTGTGCAGCATAGAATTGTATTGTAAATAGCAAAGCCGTCGCAACTAACATTTGAATAATCTCGATTTTAAAACATACATATTATAAGTGATGGGCGTAGCATACCCAACCATGTCGATGAAAGGTACGAGGGGTGCAATGAGTTTTTGAACGAATAAAACCAACTCAAACATGCGTACAAATCATTGAATGAATTTTTTGGTATGCTACAACTGACTCGTAACATTGATAATATTGTCTTCAAGCGTTTGTGTCTAACACATTTGCTATGTCCCAACAAAGAGAACTTAGCCTGGTTAAATAATACATTGGTTACTGTGGTATAATCATAATGCATTTCAAAGTCTTCAGTGCGCTGCTTTCCAATACAATTCTTCCTGAATTTCCGGGGGGGAGGTCTGCGAAATTAGTATTATATTTTTCTACCCACTACAAAAAATACTTTGAATATGTGTCGTGTTAAAACAGATATCGTCAATTCTTCCTGAATTTCAGGGGGAAGGTCTGGGAAATTAGTATTATATTTTTCTACTCAATACAAAAAATGCTTTGAATGTGTGTCATGTTAAAACAGATATCGTCAATTCTTCCTGAATTTCATGGGGAAGGTCTGCGAAATTAGTATTATATTTTGCTACCCACTACAAAAAATACTTTGAATGTGTGTCATGTTAAAACAGATATCGTCAATTCTTCCTGAATTTCAGAGTCAAAGTCTGCGAAATTAGTATTATATTTTGCTACCCACTACAAAAAATACTTTGAATGTGTGTCATGTTAAAACAGATATCGTCAATTCTTCCTGAATTTCAGAGGCAAGGTCTGCGAAATTAGTATTATATTTTTCCACCCACTACAAAAAATACTTGGAATGTGTGTCATAGTAAAACAGATATCGTAGCGGCAAACATATATCTTGTATATACTAAATGTTAACATGAATGCACTGGCGGTAACGCGTCAAAACAACACCTCGTACAGAGCGCTGAACAGGAGCATTTTATGATCCTGACAATATTTTAAAGCATTGTGGGTTCGCTGTGTAACATCCCAAGTTTTTATAGAGATTTCAAGGCTATTCAGCAGGGTATAAAAGGGGCCAACCGAAAGGACGCTCGGATACCGGTGGAGCGTGATTCGGTCGATAATTTGTGCATTTCTATCATTGTTGTGAAATATAACTTGCTCTTTACTACATTGTGTATGGATAGTCAGGCTCCACCTGCCCGAGGTGCACGGGGTGATTCTTGCACCAAACGGAACTTTTGGGGACCCAACAGTTAGGTATCCGGTCGATCCTGAAGTGATGATGGCATTGTATTTTGCGTATAGTCATGACGTTGTTTTAATATGTAATGTGTGTGCGCACTCGGATGGGCCGAGGATAAGAGAAAGGACCTTCACAATCCGATGCTCGATTTCACGATCTTGGCACTCTCAGGCTCATCCTAGTGTGAACACTTATCGAATATAGTGCGTTTAATATTTAACAGTTTGGGTCTTGAGATGCGTGTCAGGATAGGTCAAAGTAAGGCGTAGGACATTCATCATACGTAACCCGCTTACAACTTCAGCCAGTGCGTCGCTCTTTGTTAAATACCATTGCTTGCGAGCGGTTTTGGAACAAGCCCGCTGCTCGCCCAACACAAATTCGAATGAAACTAATTTGGACGGGGTCTCCTTTCCGTCCCTCACGGTAGGACCTTCATCGGATTCTCACTTTTAAGATCAACTCGCGAGGAAGGCAGGCAACGTTTCCCGGATTGTCGGGAGACGTGGCATTGGCTTCCCGACCCCATTGTCGCTGCTAGCTTCCCACCTATTGTCGCTCAAATTACTTTAACGCAAACCTAGGACATATTCGAATAGCGACGGCAGACCACGCTCGAGTAGCTTCAGACTCTTCAGTGCGGAATAAACGGGACGTTATAGGTTGGTCTGATATGGTAAAAGGGTGATCAGTCCAAGGATCGATCAACGAAATAAGATAAACTTATTTCGGAGACATCGAAATATTTAAGGTAAGTGGTACTAAATTTTATATCTTGCTTTTCAGTCGGGTGTAAAAAGGGGTCAGACCTTATTATAATTTAGTAGCCCAAATACTGTCGACAGGGAATCCTGCGTGGTACGCTCGGGTTGGGCTCAATCGGCACATACCTTGGGTTTTTTGACCCACATCATTTTTGTCATTTTTCGTTTTTACCCTTGTATTTGCAACTTGTTTTAATCCAGCGCTTTTTTCCAATTCATATATTTGTTAATACGTATATTTTGTGTTTTCCGGGATGGAATAAATGTTTGCAGTGTTCTTCTTGGTCAAATTAAAGCGATATGTATTGTATAACTTCAATGGAGACGATACTCAAACCAGGTTTATTTCGGAGTACATTAAACGGCTACACTTCAGTATGAATTAGCGGCTCCTTAAAGGGTGACGTAGGAACTTGTTGTGTTCAATCAAGCCCACATTCACTCAACTAAGTACAACCAAATTTTCTTCAGTAAATAAATGTAATTAACTCCAAGCAAAATGAATGAAAAATTAGTGCAAACCAAACTAATTAAATAAATATAGGACTAACTAAACAAAATAAATAAACAAATATAGGGCTCTTGGGGGCAGCTTCCCAGTGTCCCTCAGCTATCAGCGCTTGGCAGGCATGAGTTTCCGATAAACCGGAGCGCGCACGCAATAGGATCCATCAGTAGGACGCATAGCCGGCATCAAAATATAGGAACATGGGACCACTAGGAAATTTCAGTAGAAACAGGGAAAGACGAGTCAGCTTTATTACCTGTGAGCAGGCTTAGGGGTTGACCCTTCCTCAGGCGGACCTCCATACTACTAGAAACGTGGGCCAAAATAGGGGTCAGGCCGAACACCCTGGTAAACCCGCCGGCAGCCTGCTAAGCTAAGCGGTTTTCTTAGGTCATCCAGCAGATCACCGGGGAGTTGTGGAAGCCGGGGTTGCCCGGGCAACACACCAAGAAAAAGGGTGGTGCAGCTGGGATCCCTTAGGGCCAGAACTGGTCCTAGTACAGCTCTACGTGTAAATGGAAGGACCTAGGACATATTATCTTGATATAGCTAATGTATGTTAAACACTGTGGGGGCAACCTCAAACAATAATTAGCTCTAAAAAGCGTGGTTGTCGGAATACCAGGGAACTTTCCCCCGGCAGCTGTAGCAATACTAACTGGTCGCTGTTAAGCTCATATATAGGAATGTGGAATCTTGAAACCAAATCTACACAAAGCTACGTATACCGGTATCTGGCAGTAGTTGTATTGAAAAACCAGCTTCGTTACTGACAAACTCTTATCTTTATGATTTTTAATAGCTTAATATTACTAACTTGTGATTTTGACTTGTCATCAGATGCGTTTGAAGATTTGCGTAGGATTCGACGATCGATTATTGTCGACTCTTCGGTACCATTGCATGAACGTGATCTGAAAAAGTGTATAAATATAGATTTTAATATAACTTAAATCACATCATAAGCACACTTTTACTCTGGTCGTCAATTGAAAGGAAAATTGCCTAGGTTGACAAGTGATCTTGAAGGACCGCCCGCTATTTTCATCCAGGTATATCAGAAAATGCATTTTGGCGCTTTCGACGTTTAATAAAAAAGTATTGAAATGCACTTTGGTGTTTCAATTCTTTTCCACATTTCATTAACTGCACATGATGCACAAGCCTCTTCACAGTCGCTCAGCAGTGATATTATAGGACATATATCTTAACCCAACTTAGTTATCATATTTATGTATATTTTCAGTGATAGGTGTATTTTTGTCCAGAGTGTTATCTTCAAAATCCCGAAAAAGCCGCACTCGATTTGCGATCTCAAATTATTCCATATATCTCAAATATATTAAACCTGCATAATCCCGAGCAGCGTTATGCTATCTATACGAACATATTAGAGAGAGGGGGGTTGAGGGGTCGACAGCCCCCGACTTAGGCTTTAGCTTAGTATATAAAGACCTGCCTGAGCTTAGGCTACGACATGGGCCTAGTATATCGACTACGGCATGGCCTACATTTTATTTGCACCCCTCAAGGCTACTTTGGCCATAGATGCTCAACGTCTGACGTCCCAGATTTGTAGCTAGGTTCATGAGGAAGGCCTACGGATTGCCTGGGGTAAGTCGTTTTGCGTGGGGTGGCGAGTAATGAAGAGCGCGGGGTAGTGGGTGGGGACGGGAAGGGGTGTGCCGCCTTAGGCGCCGGGGGAGGTAGTAGCACCTCCGGGTGGGGGTCTGACTTTTCAGCGAGGTGAGCACCCACTACACCCCTCCCCTATGAGCATGCGTGACTTTGGCCCAAATTGCTGCAACTTCGAGAACTTCTGCCAACGGATTCTTTGGCTAGGTGCCACCGCAAAGAGATTAAATTAGGCGTTTCTGAAGTCAAGTTGTCACCATTATTGAACCAAGCGATTAAACTAAATCGTCTTGTCACGATGATCGTCATCAGCAGCGTAACGAAACTGGTAAAATCATCACCAAACAGCAGTCGATTACACGAAATTTTGGCAATTGGAGTTTATTCCGCGAATAAAATGCGGACAAATACCGAATGCACCCATAAAGCCGGTTTTAACGAAATGGCACCAAACCGACGAGTTGCAACAAGCAATCAAAATACTTACCTTGAAATTTCAAAGCATTATCTTTTAAAGAATTATCTTAATAAGAATTATCTTTCAAATTTAAGAATGGTTCTTTGAATTTTAAAAGAATACACCGAAAACTGTTTCAATATTTCCGCCATCTCTCCCTCATGTTGGACTCGGCTAAAACTTTTAGACTGTAGTCATATAGACTAAAAATGTAGACTTAAGCTTTGACTGTTATGATCAGTGGGCGTTTAAGTTTGAATTTTTTTCGACTATACCATTATTGTATATATTTATCATATTTGTGTAGAATTTGTCGGGTATCTCAAGAGCCTAGCGTCAACCTTCAAAGTCAAGGAATGAAAGGGTAATGTCAGACTTTGAGTAAAAGTAACTTCAGTTTTTCGAAAACCAGTTTTGTTGCCACTATGCTATAAATGTATATATACATAACATACACATATATGTTCTATCATCGTATGCAATTAATATGTATGTATAATTATCTCTATTTATGTGTAGTTATGTTTGTATCTAAAGTAGTTTTTGGCGTGAAATAGAAAATCGTCTTCATGTTTTGGAGCAATGTTTTTAAGAATTTCATTGTGTGAAATTTGGAAACATTTTGAAAATACAACGATAGAACTTGAATACCCTACAGTCCATATGGCAGAGTAGGATCAGGTGTTAAGAATATAATCAGGTGTCAACAATAGCAATTATGCAACGCGACACTCCAACAGTCTACACCTGATTTCGCAGAACGGAATACTGTCGCGTCGTGTGAGTTGAGCCGAAAAAAACTTGAGTCTATATAATTAGTTAATTTTTGACAATTTACTCCTTTTGTTCAATGGCAGTATGCAACGGGTCATTCCAACTACATCTGATTTCGCAGAACCGAATACTATCACGTCGTGCAAGTTTAGCTCAAAAAACATGAGTCTATAGATGATTATTAGTTAATTTTTGACAATTAATTTCTTTTTTTCAACGGCAGTATGCAACTGGTCACTCCACCTGCTACAGCTGATTTCGCAGAACGGAATACTGCTACGTCGTTTGAATTCAGACGAAAACATATGAGTCTAAATATAATTATTATTTAATTTTTGGCAGCACCTCACACATTGAACAGTGATATGCAACGGGTCACTCCACCTGTCTACAGCTGATTTCCCAGAACAGAATACTGTCACGTCGTGTGGATTCAGCCGAAAAAACATTAGTCTATAATTATTAGTTAATTTTGGACAACAATTCAGCCCTTTAGTTCAACGATGGTATGCAACGGGTCACTCCACTTGTCTACAGATTATTTCGCAGAACCGAATACTGTCACGTCGTGTGAATTCAGCCGAAAAAGCATGAGTCTAAATACAATTATTTGTTAATTTTAGACAACAATTCAGTCTTTTTGTTCAACGATGGTATCCAACGGGTCACTCCACTTGTCTACAGCTGATTTCTCAAGAATCAAATACTGCGACTTCCGGTGAGTTCAGCCGATAAAAAGTGAGCCTAAATATAATTATTAGATAATTTCTTACAACAACTCAGTTCTTTTGTCCACTGACAGAATGCAACGAGTCATTCCAACATTTTACAACTGATTTCGCAAGTACCAAATACTGCGACATTGTGTGAGGTCAGCCGATAAAAAGTGAGTCTAAATATAAGTTATTTTTTTACTACAACTTAGTGCTTTTGCTTTTCTTCACCGACCTGGTATGCACTAGGTTCCTCCACCAGCCCACAGCTGATTTCGAAGAACCGTATATTGTTATATCTATCGTGTTATGCGACAGTAACCTTAACCCACGCCCATCAATAATCCTATTTTGCTATTTCGGTTAAAAATCGGTTACCGAACGTGTTTTGGTAAACGGTAATCAAGCACAAAACTGTTCGCGAGTACACAGCTCTGCGATAGTAATTCAACAAATTTGTGTTCGCGAAAATTCATCGAAAATTACCGAATTTTTTGCTAAAGAAAATCTACCGGATTTGGATTCACTGGCATTGTTCACGAACATTACAAGCTAAACCAATTGACCGGTTAATTTATGACGTCACAATTACGTTAAATCTGTTCGCCAACAGCGACAAATGCAAATCAAAGGCTGATAGGCATTAGATAACAGTTTCCATTGCAAATTCAATATCGTTAAAATCTGTGACAACACAATGTGTAATTTTTGATACTTGTTTCTGATTTTGTCAACTTTCTGTTATCGAAACACCGATGACATTTCCGCTTTTGTTTCGTAACAACGATTTGCAATCCGCTATTGGCTACTACAAAATAGGATAGTCGGTGGGCGCAAGTTAAATTTAGTCGTGCATTAGTTCAGCCGAAAATATGAGTTTAAATATAATTAGTAGTTAATTTTTGACAACAACTTACTCATGTTGTTTACCGACAGTATTTAACTTGTCATTCCAGTAGTCTATAGCTGATTTCGCAATAATCGAATACTACCATGTCGTTTGAGTGCAGCCGAAAAAATGTTAGTCTAAATATAATTATTAGTTAATTTTGACAACTCACTTTTTTGTTCACTGACAGTGTGCAACGAGTCATTCCAACAATCTACAGCTAATTTCGTTAGAACCAATTACTGCGGCGTCGTGTGGGTTCAGCCGAAAAATGTGAGTCCAAATATAATTATTATTTAATTTTTGACAACAACTCACTCCTTTTGTTCATCGACAGTATGCAACGGGTCACCCTAACAGTCTACAGCTGATTTCGCAAAATCGAATACTGCGACGTCGTACGAATTCAGCCGAAAAAATGTGAGTTTAATTATAATTATTATTTAATTTTTTACAACAACTCACTCCTTTTGTTGGTCGACAGTATGCAACGGTCACCCAACCAGTCGACAGCTGATTTCTCATAACCGAATATTGCGATGTCGTGTGAGTTCAGCCGAAAAATGTGTGTCTAAATATAATGGACAATTGTAGAGCTAATTCTTGACAACTCACTCCTTTTGTTGTGGCGTCGGTCGAACACGAAGTGTATGTGCAACCGCTGAATAGCAAAAACACATCGTTATCACCGGTATTAGTAGTACGACGATAAATTGGTAAAGGCCAAACATTTGGATCGTTGAACCAGTAGCGCCTAATCGCATGCACCAATAAAATGGCCGTCCGTTGTGTTCAACTTTTTCGTAGTCCTGAAAATGTGTTCATATATTTATATGATGTATTGTTTAGAAAATTTTTTTATTGCATGTGCGGCGTCGTTTATAGAGCCGATCTATGGTTCTAAAATTTATTTTATGAGTAATTCTTTAAATGGCAGTCATTTGTTGTCTCCGCATCCTAAATATTTAACGAACAGTAAAGTTTCAGGCGAATCTCCAATATGTACTAGATGCTGCACTGAAACTTTTGGGTTTAGCGCCACTGCTTTTAGATAATTACTGTTACGACAGCCCATGAATAATACTAAGATGAAGAACGTAAACTTTATAATGGGTGTAAATGAGTCATAGTTGCACTCTAAACAATTGGAGATTTGTTAGGTAAAAGCAGCAGTGATACGATACGGGCCCAGAAAATCTTTTCACCCATTTTACGGCCAAATGTGAGTATTACGGGAAGACCTTAACGATATCCGCTAGGCACAGAACCATTTCCAGTTAAAATTGAGCAAAACATAACCCGCTACCTCAATGCCGTAAAATATGCGGTGAAATTTACTAGAATTTTGGTCCAAATCAGTGTTTTTGGCTATCCTTTCCACTGTGTGGACGACGTTTGGAAATGTCTATGTTAAACTATACAGGTGATAGATACAAGCACTATAAAAAATTAAAGCAAACATCGTCAATCAATCACAAACCATTATTAAGCACAAGCTGATAGGTGCATGGGAGTCGTAATGCTATACTATGCAGTGCAAGTAATGGTGTCGCAAAGACAGTACATTACACTGTGGTGTCTTCGACACCCTATGTTTGAACAGTTTTTAAAAAAACGCGTGAACTTAGCTAAGTGAAATTTAAAATTATTTACGCTAATTGACTGTATCCCATAAACCTTGCTGTTTAAAGCTTTGCGTAGCAAGGTTATGGACAAATTGTGTACTGTATAAACTCCCTAGAATGGGAAAACAACAACGCATCTTCCCAAAGGATTAGTATCACCCATAGCTAGAAGTTTACGGTGTTAATTACACCATGCATAAATGTTGATGGTGTCCGAAACACCATATATAATTTATTAGAATATAGTGTTGGTGTTCTCTACACTATATCGTTAACTATGTTACTCAGGCTGTACGTAGAAAAAAACTTCCACGTCGTGGGCAATTTATAACGTAAGCCCCGCATAATGCCCCTTGGTATTTTACTTTGTTTCGTAAAAAAACAGAATCCAATTATTTATCGTTTCCACTAGCGAAGTCGGTTACCCAGCTGCACCGCTGGCTTACTACTAGGCGGTGCACATACGAACCCGGCTTCCTAGACTCTCGTGGGAGAGGTAGAGATGCACCTGGTCCCAGGGAATCGATTAAGTTAGCAGGCTACAGGGGGCTCGGCCACGCTACATGTGTCTAGTTTTGTAGTAGGTAGAGCTCCCCTGGGGAAAGTCAACCTCTAGGCCCACGTATACGTAATAAGATCGACTCGTCGTTACCCAGCCGGCACACAAGAAATCCTAAATTTTGTGCCCAAAAATGGTTTGCACTATATCACTGGCTGCGGTCATTTAAACACTCATAAAGAAGTTGCAATTTTCAACTTTCGGACAACCGGTTAAATTTAAAGCTGTTGCATCTGACGAATTCGTTTCTACTGCGGTGGGGTGCTTCAATTATCGTGATCTCTCAGATTTGAATGAATTTGGCTCATATTGCCGTTCCTAACTTGAACTCTTTGACGAGTTTGAGCAAAGCTTAAAACTAATGTCTTTGGTAGTTGCTTTTGTTTTGAACTACACACTTGCAGGTTGTTTTTGTTTAGCAACTTGTAGCCTTACCAGAGCTTATGAACCATCGTAAATTTGAGGGCGGTCCGGCAATATAAATTTGACTCCTTTTAGTCACTTTTTGTCTTTGATTCCAGGTCAACAGAACTCATTCAACGATGACGACCGGACTACGGATGTCACTATCATGCTACTCGAGTCAATTTTTGTAAAGCACTTTCGCTCGTCCGATTTTGCCTGTCTTTCTGTACTTAACTATAGGCTGAGATACTAGAGTGCGGCAAATTCTTGTAAGGTCTTGGAATGTCCGGAAATTTTTGAAAATACACTCGGGCTTACTATATTTTTGGTCAATTTCACAAATGGCGTTGTCGTCGGACGTCTATCCTTTCTTTTATCTCTTAGGTTGCACTAACTATAGCGATTTATTTTGAGCTTTGCCCGGCTCCTTACACATTTATTTGTTAGTTCTTGGCTGTAGCTTTGCCTGGCTTAGCAGCACAGGTAAATTTTATTATAAGCTCGTCGGATAAAATAGATCTATTTTGGTCACTCGTCACATTCTCTGGACGAGCGGTTTCGGTGTCAACCACGACGTGCTTACGCGGTGGTATCTTTTGAGCTATACTTTTATAGGGCACCTCGGAACAGGGGTGTCCATATTGTTCGGTGGTTGTAGACCAGAAGCCTCACTCGTGATTTGGCGTAGAATTAGTTGAGAATTTTAGAATAGGAATGACAATAACCTTAATAGATGCCGAGCCTGTTGCTTACTTAAAAACATCTCGTCCGCTTTTGGAGCTTTGGACTTGTTCATCAATTGATTTACAAATAGCTTGATATCGCTGTAAGGACTGAAAAATCCTACGTGATCTCCATGGCTTGCATCTCAGGAATCTGCATCCAAATTGTAACCTAACCAGGCCTAAGGCCATCGAAAAGAGGAGAATAAACTAAATGACTCGAAAGTGTCTTATGCTTATTGTTTGTTGGATATTGTATTGGAAAAGGCATTTTCCTGTAGTGTCGGACATAACAGGGATTCTGTTGGGTAAAGCTCGTTACTCGCCTATAATATTTTTGGTTTGATCAGCAAATCAGACTAATCATATTTCTTGGGTATGGTACACATAGTGTAGCTTGGGTGTATAGCCGGTCTGGAATTGGTAACCATATGCTTAATGAACTATCGGCTTGCATTTAACTGCTATAATTTTAAGTGGTCGCTAATAGTTTAGGTTCTGTAACTAAAACGAGTTATGATGGATTGGCTTACACATCTTGTCGAGACATAAATGCCTTTGGGTGTGCACATACTTGCTCGCGGAAACCTAGCTGTTGCTCACCAAAGACAAATTCTGTTCTACCTATTGAAAGGGAATACTCAGCACAACATACGCTTTATTCCTAATCTAGTTCATTATTACAATTGCCAGCGTCCAACTAGATGTTTGTATGCTTATACTAACAGAATTCATCTGACAACTCTTGATTTAACCATTGATATATTTTAGCTACGGGAACATTCTATCGTCAAAGTCAACTTTAATGTTCTATTATTTAGTACGGTTATCCTCACATAAATTTCAATATCACCTGGCAAAAAGTTTCTTCATGATACCTCGTACCAAAGTTTACAGCTAATTGGGCACGGCCTCGCTAAGGTTTGAATTCAGCTATACCATTGTTGCGTGTTTGTAATCACATGTACAATGTACGCTTTCTGCCGATGGCTCGGGGATTTACAACTGAATGTCGGCACGAGGCTCAGCTTTTCAAAGAGTTATACTACAGCTAAGTTCTTGTGCCTAGGTCAAAGTAATTGTAGCACACTAAACATGTATTTTGGTTTGTTAAATTTTCCTGACGAAAGTTTAATATTTGATGTTTGAGGTTCTGATGAACAGTTTTTTTGCTAATTGAGCACAAAGACAATTTAGAATGTTTACCACTCTAAATACTCTCAGAAGGACCCAAATGTGTTTATGTGCTTGCAAAATAGATGCGTATAAATTACGTAAGGCTGCTAAAACACCTGCTTTATTAAAATTTGCACAGGCCTACAGCCATACTGTATGATAATTACCTTATCTTTCTCATAAATTTACTAGTTCGGCAAGTTTACAAATTAAGGCAAAAGTTGAATTTGGAGTTTAAAGAATTCGTTTGCAGAATATATGGGTCAGCGCTTTCGATGGCCATTTGATACCAAAAAACACATCAGGTTTAACTTCCCAATTTGAACACTGTCACCTCTTAGTTCAGTCTCTCCAGTTTCAATAGTTAGGATGAGTTTAAAGACTTTGGGAATCAGCTACAATTTTAACCAAAAGTTTTTATCGTGCCCGAAATTTTGGGTCAGTGTTTTTGTGGCCAACTGTATACCTACCGACTTCATGTATAACCGGAAAAGCGAACATTCCAGGATTGTCCGTCACCTCACTTTTTGGTATGATATAGTAGCTACCAGAGGTCACATACATGTATATGTTTCTAAGCCGAAGCTTGTCATGAAGCTCACGTGGCTTGCTTTGGTTAAAATGTATGCTTATATAATGTTGTATATTTGTTCAAGGACTTAACGAATTAATGTTTTTGCCAACGCTAGCCATTTGGTAATCACACAGACAGTCATTAACCCTTTCATGCCCGAATTAATTTGAGTATCGTGCAATGTTTGACAAACTCAAGCCTGCGCCAGCGATCGAACCCGAAACGTACGGTTGAAACTTGTGTACACAAACCACTGAGCTATCTGAGAGCTGTTGCTCGGTTCCTTAAGGAACCTCACAATACGAGCGAATAACAACGCACGTTCAAACGTACGATTTATGACAAACTCAGTAAACACAACGAGTCGCAATGTGCGTTGGGTCCATTTGGACCTTACGGGCATGAGAGGGTTAGTTATGCGATTGGTTGATTTTTAATTAACCCTTTCATGCCCGAATTAATTTGAGTATCGTGCAATGTTTGACAAACTCAAGCCTACGCCAGCGATCGAACCCGAAACGTACGGTTGAAACTTGTGTACACAAACCACTGAGCTATCTGAGAGCTGTTGCTCGGTTCCTTAAGGAACCTCACAATACGAGCGAATAACAACGCACGTTCAAACGTACAATTTATGACAAACTCGGTAAACACAACTAGTCGCAATGTGCGTTGGGTCCATTTGGACCTTACGGGCATGAGAGGGTTAAACCAAATCATAAGCCGCAAAATCAATGCAATTAATGCAATTATATCAGCATAGTATAACAAATTAATTACCTAGGCGAGCCAGTGCAAACCAATGATCAGGTCTCTCTACTTCACCTAAGTGAGCCAGTCAATTGATTTTAATTTGTTTCCTCATCGTGCACCAAATTTTGACTACTTTTTCATTTTGCTTGGTCGTCCAGTTACGCGACTCCCGTTGCTTAGAACCAGACTATTCCAGGAGAATACTGTAATTTATGTTTTAACGTACCAATTTGGAGAATTATCTAAAATCTTTTAAAGGAAGGCACTGTCCATTTATAACAACGACAAAATTTCAATAAATATAGATATCGAGCAGTGATGTATGAAAGGCAATCCCGACACGTAGAGCTTTCCAGTTTTTCGTATTATTATACTGGCGAAACCTGATCATCATCGTCAACCGGCAAAGGATTTATAGTAAAACACAACATAACCATCACCTCTAGTCGAAGTAAATAACAGACAACGAGGTATACTGCGAAAAACACACAATGTCGGCAATTGTATATTTAGTTTCTTTTAAATTTTCCAGTATACATATACAATCACACTCGAGACATCGGAATTGGGTGCGTAACCTTAAGATCAAAAGTCACCTCTGACTTTAGTTCCCAGCGTCTGACATCCGTTTTTAGTTGGCTAGCTCTAAAGAACATATTAACAATACAATATTGTATAATATATTAATCAGATGTTTTATACTATAACAAGCAGCAAACATTAATTTCAGCTACCAATAGGATTTTAAGCTAGTTTCCTGGTTCATATCCTAATTAATTGTAAGATGGCCTGTTCTGTATGATATTAGAGATCCTATTGCACGGTTTAGCGTTAAATAGACATGCATTTTTTAGCATTTACGTGTAGAGGTATCCTATTACGGTCAGTCAGCGCTAGCCTTGCAAGCTAGAGGTCCGGGTTTGAATCCCAACTAATTCCAGGTATGATCTATCGTGGATATTTCCACGTGAGTGTCATTCACGCGCGAAAAGCTATTGTCATTTGTGAATAATTTAATTTGTGTCGTACTAAACATTACTTTATGTTTTGTTTTCTCGTATTAATTCGTCAATAATGCGCATAGCCACACTACTTATAAACATCTAAATCAACGGTTGTTACAATGCTTATTCTAAGCGAAATTTGATGAATCAGAGTAAATTGCGTTTGGGAGTAATTTGCGAGTAAACAGATGAAAGAATCATAGTAACGCGTGGGAAGCGTGTGAAAGGCAAATAGCTTTCGAATCAAACGCATGCGAGTAACGCTATTTAAAAACATCTAGATATCTAAACAGTTGTTACAATTCTTATCCTAAGCGAAATTTAATTACTTAAAATAAATTGCGTTTGGGAGTAATTTGGGAGTAAGCTGTGGAAGAATTAGAGTAACGAGTGAGAAGCGATTAAAATACAAGTAGTTTTCGAATGAAATGCATGCCAGCAACGAGTGTGGGTGACCCTCGCATTTCTCTAGGACTAAAGTTACGTAAAAAGCTTTGAAAAAGGCTTATCACTATAAGAGCGTATGGAAGTGCCAAAAAATAAATTGCGTTTGGGAGTAATTTGGGAGTAAGCTGTGGAAGAATTAGAGTAACGGGTGAGAAGCGATTAAAATACAACTAGTTTTCGAATGAAATGCATTCCAGCAACGAATGTGGGTGACCCTCACATTTTTCTAGGACTAAAGTTGCGAAGTTTAATTACTTAAAATAAATTGCATTTGGGAATAATTTGGGAGTAAGCTGTGGAAGAATTAGAGTAACGAGTGAGAAGCTATTAAAATACAAGTAGTTTTCGAATGAAATGCATGCCAGCAACGAGTGTGGGTGACCCTCACATTTTCTAGCACTAAAGTTACGTAAAAAGCTTTGTAAAAAGGCTTACTACTACAAGAGCGTATGGAAGTGTCATAAAATAAATTGCGTTTGGGAGTAATTTGCGAGTAATCTGTAGAAGAATTAGAGTAACGAGTGAGAAGCGATTAAAATGCAAGTAGTTTTCGAATAAAATGCATGCCAGCAACGAGTGTGGGTGACCCTCACATTTTCTAGGACTAAAGTTACGTAAAAAGCTTTGTAAAAAGGCTTACTACTATAAGAGCGTATGGAAGTGTCATAAAATAAATTGCGTTTGGGAGTAATTTGCGAGTAAGCTGTAGAAGAATTAGAGTAACGAGTGAGAAGCGATTAAAATACAAGTAGGTTTCGAATAAAATGCATGCCAGCAACGAGTGTGGGTGACCCTCACATTTTTCTAGGACTAAAGATACTTAAAAAGCTTTGTAAAAAGAGTTACCACTATAAGAGCGTATGGAAGTGCCATAACGAGTGCAATCGCCCAAATGCCAACGATAACAATTCGTGCAGTTTCGATGGATGTGAGTCGGAGCGATTTCATCGGATGTACGATTGCAAAATATCTAAAAACACAAATAAATGTATTATACTATAAATAATACATATCCTTAATTTATGTGGCCTGGATTATTACTTTCTATTATTATGTAAATTTAGATCCTTGTTTTTTTTTCAAGTTTCGCGATTTTGCCAGCAGAGAATATATTACAGAGTAGGTTAAATTTGGGAGCGTCACGCAACAATTTAATTATAACTATCAGTAAAGCGTCAACTAGCTGGTTAGAATATTAACATCATATATTACAAACCAGTTTCCAGAGACCCATTGTATAAATGGGTTTGTATAAATTTGCTGTGCACGCAGGGCGGTGGTCTAATGCTGGATTTCAAGTGAGGAGTTTGCACTTGAGTTTGACTAGAAGCCCCAAACCAGCTGAGGGGCGCGACTTTAATATGGCAATGACGAAAAGATATTATGAAACAAAACTTTTCTACCGATGAAGCGTACTGAAATATTATATTGTAGGCTAGTTTTTTTACGCATTTCATTCAGCTTTACTTGGATTTGCACAAAACTGTCAATGCCAAAAGTTATATTTTGACATCAATATGTTGCAGGATCACACAAAATATTTCACAATCTGTCAATGCTATAGGAACCAAGAACTGTTTGCCATTTTGCTGAAACAAATAGGTTTCTAGCTATTAATAAATATTATTTATCTGCTATTACGTCGACACTGACGTTGAACAGGTATATATTATACTAAAATAATTGGCCAAATTCTATGTTGTGACCGAATATAATATTGCTGCATTAATAAACAATGTATACCGGTTACGAATCTTATAGAAACAAACTTGTATTTTCAGCAGATTGAAAAATAACACATTTATTACCAACTACCGTTGGTCGTTTAGTGTACTAAATTCCAGAAAATACTCAATTTTTATGTCAAACCCACAGCTATATAGATAAGAAGGATAGCCTATAGAAAAGCCTATAGCAAAGATATAGTGCTCTAGTACCACCTTTTTTAGGCTTCGTTATGTCCAAGCTAAAGCTGTTTACGCTGACGATCGAAACGTATTTACAGTGTTCGTTTATGTATTAAGTTTCTGGTGCCTAAGATGTGGTTTATAGTGCAAAGTTAAGGTTCCGGTTTTGATGTTTCGATTTTGTTGCCTTATTTTTTAGTTTTTTTGCTTTATTTTAGCTTGTACAAGTAATTAGAGCCCAATTTTCACGCGTAGTTATGAATTCATCGACTGGCGTGCTTAGTATTGTAATTAGTATGTTTGTACACAGTGGGGTCACAAGAGAGACGGACAAGGGGGTGGTCCCTTCCACTTTTTATTGACAAAAGCCAAATATTTATCCAGTTTTGGTTACAGCAAAACGAATTAAAACAACGGGCCAAACACAACAATCCGACAGAACCGAATTTTGAGCTTACCCTACCTTAGAATATATCTATATACTAAGGGTATGGTGACTAGGTGTTTCATACCACATCAATCAATTAGAATCAGCTAAAAATGGGAGGCAAGGTAACAGTGACGGACCAAAATGTAATGCATGCCATGCCATTATCGACATACTAAGCCTAAGCCTTAGCCTTAGCCTAAGCGTAAATCCTTATATGAGACATACACTAACCTGAGCAATACCGCAAATCGAACCCCTAGCTCTAAGCTGTTCTTTTTCTAACGATATAACGCGTTGCACCTTAGGGTTACCTGAAATGGACATGCGTTGTCGGATTTGAATTTCGGTACAACATAAACACTCCTTGCGCAATATGCGTGCAAATCGAGAAAGATGGATTCCGTAAGCTTAAGCTCGGCATAAATACAGACAAATTATCGGCGGGTTTTTGAGAATTTTACCATTACTTTTTGTACACAATGTACTTACGCATCATTTACCTTAGGATGTGTGCAGCAGGGCCCCATTTTGTCACGGTCTGCCGCGGCTCTAAAGCTATGCTTAGCTAGCCGCGGTCAGCCAGTGTTACAGTTTTTGAACCGAGGCAGACCCTACAAATATATTTAGCTAATAGTAAAGTGAGGCCGATAAATTGTCACAAGGGCCGGAATCGGCTCTAAAAGCCAGAAATATATGACGACAATTGAAAATCGCTAAAAAATGGAAATTGATGATATTTATGGTAATATATTCATAAAACACCTTTCCAGTTACAATAGCATAATTTTCATGCTTGAAAAAGCCTGTTTTACGTAACTACTAGGTTGGCTCGTAACAGGTGCTCAAACAAGAATTTTGAAAATAGCGATATTTACGTATTTATTTTACCTGAATTTTTGCGCTTTGCTTTTAATTACTACTAATCCTGCTTTTTTGGGCCTAGAGCTAAATATTTTCGAGGTAACACAACCTGCTAAACTAAATGTAATAAATAGTTTTTCAGTAGCCCGTCTCGGCTATCAAACCCTGAGACATAGCCACTCCCGGCCCGTACAAACATACTAGCGTAGCTTAGCTATTTATTTTATTTATGAAGGGACGGGTGTGGCTGCGCGTTTTTGCCACCAGCCGGAATTGGGTCCGTGACAGAATCCGACCCTAGGTGCACACATCTTAAGGTAAATGATGCATTAGAAGATAACAAGCAGCGTTCTTAGAAATTTGCAATATCCTACTTGTCGTTAATATTGCAATACAGATTTTATATACGGTACAAGGCGGCAATTTGTTGAGAAGAGCGACCTCAATGTGGAATCTGTTCGAATCTGTTCCGGTTAAACGGTCTCGCCCGGAGAAGATTAACCTCTGTATGAACTTGCTCGCTAACCGGCAACCGGTTAATGATTGACCCACATATCGACTGCAAACATGGCGCTTAAGGGTTTTGCAAATTTTTTCTGATTATCTCGGTGCGAACCATAAACTTTTGTCGTCGTACTTAGGCAGATAGAGAGAATTTACTACAGCCGTAAAGCCAAAGCCACGATAGAATATTTTATAATATGTATATATAGAATTGTTTTGCTTTTTAAACTATTGAATGTTTTCCATATTTAGTTAGAATAGAATTTCTGGCCCCCGCTGTTGCTAAAAGCCGGACATTTATCTATAATATTAAGGTTTACCATCTGACAATTTTATTTTATAGCTACACAAGATAACGAACAATATTTGGAAAATATTTTTTACTTCGGCATACATTGGAAGTTTCTTGATTTGCGGAAAAATAATTTTCAGTATAAAATACTATGTCAAGCACGCTTTTATGTTTAATTGTCACAATTTAAAATTAAGGGTGAGAAAAATTTTTGCAGCAAGATTCTTAAGTGCCTATTTATCTCTGCGTCCGATGATAAAACATGTGATTATCTGCATAGTTGGCCACTGATCATGAGCATGAAAGCATTGAATCTAAAAGATGAACAATTCGGCAAATGGAATTAAGTTTTCAACTGCTTTGTCGGAAACATTGCATCTGAGAATCGTATACTCATAATCAATAAAAAATGGGGTTTATCTGTACACTCTGAAGCAGCAAAATGTAGTGCTAAAAATTTTGTAACAGAAATATGATGCTGTAAAAGTGAGATAGCAGACGTGTCATTCGTAAACTGTAAAATATTTTACTCACTAATTTTAGTATTTATCAAGAGTTCATGATGGTTTCATGAGTAAAATATGACAGACGCTATTCGTCATCCCAATGTTAACAAGTCACACATTTCGCGATCGGGTTCTCGTGTACCCAATGTGTGCGCAATCCGGTAACCCGGTAATCGCCTACATTGCGAAGGTCGTAGTATCATACGATAAAAATTGTACCCGTCACACCCAATATTTTTGGAATGAGGGAGGTCGTTTTATTCGCCCCTAAGCCTGATGTTTGAGACAAAATTTCAACTGCCCAAAATGGCCCATCTCAACTATTTGGGATTGGTACAAATTATTATTCATAATGTCATGCCACCAAAAATTGTGTTTTACTCCTACTCGGAACCAGTCTGTAGAGGCATATTTGGATTGTCTCATTCTGTATTGGGATGGCGAAGTGTCTTACTCTTCTTAACAAGCCATTAAGAATTCTTTATGGTTTATAAACACTCTAACTTTTCAATACTCCTACTCGGAATCAGACTGTAGAGGCATATTTGGATTGTCTCATTCATTCTGTATTGGGATGGCGAAAAGTGTCTTACTCTTCTTAACAAGCCATTAAGAATTCTTGATGTTTTATAAACACTCTAACCTTTCAATACTAATTGCTGTTAGTGTAAACACTGAGCATATTTGAGTAAAACCTTGAACGTAATGCAACAAGTAGCACGGAAATTTTCCAATTCTCCAGACGTTGGCCACGAACTTGTAAAACTAAAACAAAAGCAATACGGCAAACCTATAATATATGCACTGATCAAAATAGAATATCATAATTATTATATTCTAAAATTGATGAGATTCCGGAAATTCAAATTTAACTTCAATTTCTAATTTTATTCTCTGGTCTTGGGTTTTAAAATAAAAAATTTATTGCAAAACAACACATATCAAATTCATCTCGCTTTTCGCAATAATTTAAAATAGTAAATATCTAAAAAATTAAGTCAAAATTTCACTGAAGTTTTTTAAATAACTTCACGGTACATATATATAACGTAAGCAAATAATCGTACGGTACATTCCCTTATCGTGCAACGTTGACGTTTAGTGGTACCTTCCGTACAATGGTGAACAAACTTTTGCCGATTCGATAATTTAAAGCTGGACCTTTCGGATCCAAGTAAGCTGTGTAGGAGCTGTTGCTCGGTTCTATAAGGAATCTCGTAAAGCGAGCGTACAACAACACATGGGCAACCGAACAATACACAATATACGTGTTTTGCGTAGCACTTCGCTATGTACGACGGGTCCATGTGTATCCATTATGAACGAAAGGGTTATCACTTAGGGGGATTGAGTGCCAGTAAGTTGCGCAGGTTTGAGATAACCCAATACGCCGCGTATAGCACACGTGGTTTTCAATGTATAGTAAGGTACCGAGCAACAAATTCGAAATAGCTACGAGTCTAGAGCATTCTACTTCTAATCAGTCCGGCTTTAGGCGCATCTGATGTACACTTACCATCCACGTTCATTAGCCGTAAAATCCCTAGCAATCACTTTTATCACTTTTAGGGGGATTGGATTGAGTTCCAGTAAGTTGCGCAAGTTCGAGATAACCCAATATGCCGCGTATAATACAGTGGTTGTTTTCAAGGTTTAGTAAGATACCGAGCAACAAATCCGAAACAGCTATGAGTCTTCAGTGTCCTACTTCACATCAATCCGGCTTTAGGCGCATCTGATGTACACTTAGCATACACGCTCATATGCCGTAAAATACCTAGCAATCACAATTTTGTAGATGTATAATAATTGCAATGTGGTTTCATTAGAAAATATGTTCTACATTCAGGCTCGTTTGAACCAGGTAAAATTGATAAGGTACAGTAGCGTTGAAACGTTTTCAAACCTGGGGACGGTGGGCTGGTGCCAAAACGGTGGGTGTCATTTGCATAATCGCACAACAGTTAACTAAATTTGGGTTCTACTGTTCCAAGGACCATGATAAAGAGCAAAAACGAGCTTTTCGTTTGATTGTAGCGCTGAATATAGTGGCATTGAGAAGAAATTAGCATTATATATAGATGGGCAGCGACAGCAAAAATGCAGCTACCGTGCATACTAAGCCTAAATCATACCAATTATTCATAGATTTGATCCAAAATAAGCAGCTTATGAAACGGAGCGAACGAACAGAGCGGAATTTTCCACTGATCGGTGAAAAATCATGAAAGTTTTCTGTATGTTTCTCTCACGCATAGCTCTTCTTCGGTTGGATAAATTTCGATAATTTTTTATTCGATACCAAAAGTGATGAAGATATGGCCTTTAGTTGAACGCGAACAGCTCCTACCTCATCTTCGGGGTCAAAATAGCAAAAAAGCAGGTTTTCCATTGTTCTTTGCCAAATTTGGTCATACGGGTACCAGTCTTTCGCAGCCCATATTTCGCGGTACAGGCTTCGTATCGAAAAACCCTCAGCGAGTGTACACACACCTCAGGTCATCGATATCTCCAACTTTGCTGACCATTGCTATTTGCTGGACTGTCTCTGAGCTGTTGTGGGCCCGAACATGGCCTGTCGGTGTTTTGCTTGAAATAGCTATATTTCATATTTCGGCATGTTGTTGCGTGATTTTACCTTATAACGAGTGTCTTTTAGGTTATCAAGCAGGCGGAATGCGATGATTTTGCTACTTAGAGTCCAAACTTGGCATCATTATACATAGTCATGGCGTTTCAAGGGTTTTACAGTCGAAGAACTCTATTTCCAAAATTGTAGTGAGTTTTCATTTGTTTCATTTATAGCTACCAGGGCCAGTGGCGCAAATCCTTCCAAAAATTGGGGGGTCCAAGTCCATCAGAAATTTATGATCCAATTTTAAACGTGAACTTCAGCAGATTTTCCAAAAATATGCAAAGAAAATGCGAGGGATACTTGCATTCCCAATACACCCACAGGTACAGGTACAATAATATAGCATATTACAAAGCGAGAAATTTACACATTCTTATCCCACCTAACGTAACTTACAGTCATATCTTAAATGTGTTCTTGCGTATCTCGCTTCTAGATGCAAATTCGGCGGCTAAACTGTTGATATCTAATTGATCTATACGAGTTTGATGACAGTGACATACGGCGACGTGGTTCAGCCGGTCTTGACCCATAGTTGATCTCAGCCATGATTTCAAACCACGCAACGCGCTGAAGCTGCGCTCGGCTTCGGCAGAAGATGCTGGTATCACTAAACAGAGCCTAACCAAAGTTTCGACCTGGGAATACATCCGCCGCACTTCGGTAGGCATGGCCTTTAGAGCAGCAGCCGCCTGGGAAACATCTACGTATTCGTGTTGCTGGCGAAACATATCAAGTTGAAATTCAAGATGGCAGTCTAATTCTGGAAATTCAGCTGTCTGAGTTGTTACTTTTCCAGTCAGAAGAGCAGATTCCAAGCCACGGTAAACGATGAGGTCAGGTTGGTTGAATCGGGCTTGCAGTTGCTGTAAGGCAGTATCTATCAATGTAAAATAGTGTTGCCGGTACTGAGATTCAGCACATTCGTGATGGTGAGCAGTACTGGGGTTTGTGTAACGTGCTGGTGGTCGTCGCTTACGTGCCAAAGTATCATTTTTGGAATTCACTATTTTTAAGCGTGCTCACTCAGCGCTATACCTGTCAGTCTTAGAGCACTGGAACCATTCTCGGTCGAGAGATATTTTCTGCTACTATCAACTTCATTATATATGAACATATATGCACTATAATTGGGATAAAAGGCATGCAAATCGGGATGAATGGTACACAAATGCTTAGGATGGCTCAATATACCTCTGAAACGTGTAAATGTAAATTTTGAAAATTTTTCCCCTCCAAGGGGAGACATTCGACTCCTATTTTTGGCTTCCCTTCACCTTGCAATGCATCGATATCGACCCCGAGCCGTCGACCCCAATTCTCAGACTTCCAAAATAAAGATGGGCATAAAGCATATAATATATAAAACAATGTGCAATCCAAAGGCAGCAAATATTGTTGAAACCGAAGCAATACAAAAATTTTCACTAACGATTACCAAAACGAGTCTGGACGGCAATTGTGAAGGTGCCGCAATAGGCGGTACAAAATTAGACATTTGATTACCGCAAGGAGTTTTGTAAGTGCTCATATATTAAATGTTAAGTGGCATTGGCAATTCAAATGTTAAATGCAACTACAGCGTACCAACGCCTAACTGTATATATTTTGAACAGTCATTATCGTTAGGAAGAATTTTAAAATTTTTCCAACATTTTCAATTTTCACAATTCTCTCATGTAAATAAAATCCGAATGAGCTGTGTCAATCTTGTTTTAAATTTCAAAATATTGGGGGGTCCGGACCCCCCCGACCCCCCGCGAATTTGCGCCTATGACCAGGGCATCAAGAATGGCCTATATATATTTTTTTCGGTACGCAGAAAACCATGGTTCGGTTATCTAGAGTCCATCACGAATATTTCGTACATTTTCAAATGTTTTCAATGGTTTATGGTCAGAATATAATCTGTCTTCAGTAGTGTTTTTACGTATTGCGTACAGGGCATCAAGGATCATTATGTATAGGTTTTTCAGCATGTTGAATACGATAGTTCGGTTATCTAGAGAGTAGCACGAATATTTTCGGTTTCTGATGGGTTCAGGCTCAACGTGATTTAAGGGTTTTCAATGGGTATATTGTTACAGAGGAGTTGGTGCAGTATATATACGTCAATAACAAAGCCAGTTGCAAGCGATTACACAAAAATTACCACTTGTTGAAACCACACTGGCTCCGATTCAACCTCGCTTAAGAGTTACTAGTTTATTTACGGAATTGAAGTTATACTAGTGGTGTAAGGTTTATACTTAAAGGCTGAATATGTACAAAATTTATACCAAACTGTTTCAATTTAGTCTCGAGCGATACGTGAAGACAGCAAAATCTTCATACGATTTGGCCTATTGTCACTAAAAATACCTATATAT
>JASANE010004959.1:0-73093 GCA_030248225.1 Trileptium ribeirensis | reverse complement strand
CATATTATAATATTAAATGTACGTAATACAAAAGATTGGGTATTTTTTCACAAGAAAGTTGCACTAGTTCATGATAGCATAAAAGTGCTAAGTTCCTCCAGCTGTCGGTAAATAATATTTCACTACAGGAAGTTTATAACTAGTTTGATTATACAAGAAAAGTAGGGAAAACAACAGTGTCGTTTTAGATAAATCACAACTCATGTTCCTATAATGAATTTTTAAAATTATTCACCCGTGGAGTTACCGCCTCCATGCTTGACTACTGTGTGTGAGTTTGGATATCAGTTGGGGTGACTCTGATAATTTGATAAAGAACAGTTGGAAATCTTGAATTTAGCCAAAATTTTAAAAATCTAAGATCCAGCTTTGCATTCTGACAAAACAATCTATTTTCAAAATGGATTGATTTTCGAAAAACCGTGTTAATTGTGCTGCTTACCACAAATACTTCGCGGGTACGGTATTGTTACATTCTTCTCAAACAATTTGAGATAGTGCCAAATATCAAAATTATCTCCATACCTTTTATTATCGCCCTTTATTACCTTTTATTATCGCCCTTTATTACCTTTTATTATCGTCCTTTGTTACCTTTTTATTATCGCCCTTTATTACCTTTTATTATCGCCCTTTATTACCTTTTATTATCGCCCTTTATTCCTTTTATTATCGCCCTTTATTACCTTTTTATTTCACTTTATTACCTTTTATTATCGTCCTTTATTACCTTTTATTATCGCCCTTTATTACCTTTTATTATCGCCCTTTATTACCTTTTATTATCACCCTTTTATTCCTTTTAATTATTAGTTTTATTACCTTTTATTATCGTCCTTTATTACCTTTTATTATCACGCCCTTTATTACCTTTTATTATCGCCCTTTATTACCTTTTATTATCGCCCTTTATTACCCTTTATTATCGCCCAGACCCGACGATACTAAGGCTAGGAGATGAGTGGCTAACCACATGGGCATGCGCAGGATTTATGTTAAGAATTTATATTTGTATGGAAAATGGAAGACCAGTTATGTTAAATCCGACGTTTCACTCAAGCAAACTAAACGTCATAAGTGCTCCCTCAATCTTTTGAATTCACCCATGATGGCTAACCGTAATGATTTGTTTTTTGCCTCCATGAATAAACTTTGAAACCCTTGCATCTAGAAGCTTGAACTCGTTCTGTAATTGTTTATCAATTAAAACAAAATACAAGAAACATAAATTACAGTCCCTTCAGTAAAATTCTACAAGTCGTATATTCCTGGATCCGCCCCAGTGGAGGGGGAAGGGCCACCCAAGATTTTGTCTATTTTCTGATGTCGAACCAATAATGGAGGAATGCACTATCCATAGACGAGGTACGAACTCCCAGGAAAATAGGCGGTTCGGAGGGGGGGCGTTTTCAGAGGCGATCAGCTGGTCTGCGGGTTAGGGGTGATAATTTGATTTTTTGTTCTAAAATTATTTTGCCAATATTTTCCGAATATTGTTTAATTTTTTCTCGCTATTTGTCCATTTTCCCCAAATTTTGTTTATTATGCTCAAACTTTGCTCATTTCACTCCGTTTTTTGTCTATAACCAAAATGTTGTGCATGACTTCGGCGCTGGGGATAAGGACCCTCAGGAGGTCATGGAAACCCCCAGGGAGATCGGTAGCGCCGAGAGGATGGTCTGACCATCAGGAGGATGATTTTCTGTACTCTCTATTAGCATATATATATGGACGGCGCCATCTGTCGCTTCGTTAAGCTTTGTTTTGTCTTTTTACGTAGACATAATTAAGTTAATTATTAATTTCATTTGACTGAGCAATTAGCACAGCACGAATTTCTAGACCTGGAGAGCTCCTCAAATTTGCTTCAGCGGAAATCGAATCTTTTTCTGTTACCGTCAAGCTTGAAAATAACACGAGTAACCAGTATCTAAACGGTTTCAAATTCATAATGGCGCATTAATAAGCCAAATTTTGTAAGTTCTAGCGCTTCAAAGTAAGATGTAAAATCTGATTTCCTTGCCTAATGTAAATCCTGCGCATCCATTCGTTCAGCATCTAAAATGTAATTGGTAATGTGACGTTGTACTGTACCTTCCACCAATATTCCTATGAAAATTTAATACTGCATCTACAGGAATTTTATCTCCTCATATCATTAAATTTTTTAAATTTAAAAGTGTTTTTCCTTTAAAATCAGAACATCTACACTATAAAAGCCAAAACCAATGGGAAACGTTCCTCAAAAATTAAAGCGGAATAGATATTCAGTATCAATTTCATTACTTATTCAGGCAATTTTTACTTTACGGCTTTATTCTTACATATGAGAAAATTTTTACTTATGGTAAATAATAAGAATAATTTCCAAACAATATTATCACAAAAGAAAAATTTAATTTGAAAGAAATTTTTACTGTGATTGTGGAATTTTGCAATATTATATAGAGGAATTTCACAAATAAAGGACATAGCAAGCTAAAACGGAAATTTCGCAAATATAGACGAATATATTTTTCTTTAATGAATCACGGATATAATATCAGTTATTACGTATGCGAAGCAAAGAGGATTGAGCTTGGCCATTCTAAATCCAAACAGCATTAATACTGAAAAATACGTTTCGGAATCACTGTGATTACGTTGGGTTTGTCGCAAACAGTATAAATCACCACTTATCAATCATGAAAATTATTTTTAGACGTGAGTGGGCGGAATGGGCAAACGGCTCAATTGTATGAGCACGAGAACACGCTATGGGCAAGTTAAAGATAAATTTAAACTGAGGATTAAAAAATATTGGCTGAATAGCGAAAATTTGATTCAATGTTATTACATAAATATAAAGCATCTTCGCATATTTAGGCTTTCATTTAGACGAAGGTGAATTTATATATGCATTATAGTTGTCATTACTTGGTAGTTTGTGCTATCTCAAACTATTGTCTTTTGCAGGTATTGACATTACCTATTACAAAATTAATTACTGTTGTTAGTTAAAATCTAATATAAAAGTTGTATTTTTTCAGAGACCTGGCATGGGTGCGTTAACTCTTTGTTACCTATTTGCTCAGATTCTTTCACCGAAGTTCAACCACTTTTACTACGTCCTAGTTCTAGTACTATATTTCTGCGATGGCATGACAACTATTAAAGTTGTGAATCAGCGGATCTTCTATCTTTACTGCTACAAGTGCTTTAAATACACGTACAGATAATACGAAAGATAACTTTAGCATATATAATTAACAGAAATTTGTTATTGTCCTTATTAGCGAAAGCGCATCAATCACAATTAAAAATCCCTGGTGTTCAAGATAGAAACCTGGACTTCATGTGAATCATGTGTACTAAAATTAATGTCCATAATCTGTGAACATCTACTTGACGTATCCTACTATATTTCTTAAGTTATAAAGATATCTAATTTTCCGGTGATAGGGCAGAAAATATGTAAGGTAACATTTCAAACTACCAAATACCCGCGTACCGGATGCTAACTTGTGCTGCCGGATTACCGACGTACCCGGGGTTCTTGATTTAGTCGAAGAACAATTAATAGAAGCAATAAAGAACATTAAATAAAATTTGAACATTATGCAACACAATTCCTGTATCCTGTAATTTTGTCTCTTGATTTATTTGATTCTACTTTAGCGCTGTCGTTATAATGTGGATAGCCTTTGAGCACAAAATAGATTGTCGACCGTTTATATAAATTCAGAACATGAAGTGTTTGCAAACATAGAATTTTTGGTTTTAGGCTCTAACGATGAGTATATCGTTCGCTGTGTGTGTTTATCTTCTATTTGTCATCACAACAGCGAATCCAGTATAAAAA
Organism: Trileptium ribeirensis; assembly: GCA_030248225.1. Classification (NCBI taxonomy): domain Eukaryota; kingdom Metazoa; phylum Nematoda; class Enoplea; order Enoplida; family Thoracostomopsidae; genus Trileptium; species Trileptium ribeirensis. The sequence continues at coordinate 69,252 of JASANE010004959.1, read as the reverse complement.
TAAAACAGTCGTAGTAGAACGATTGAATGTTAAAAAGGTTCACCAAAAATATATTCATCAGACTCTGTATATATTTTGATCATTTTTGGTATTTAACAAAAACTCTAAGACGATTAGCAGCTTCGTCGTCGAGTTTTTGTTTTTTAAATGAAAATTACCAATTTATGAAAGCGTATTCATTACTACACTAGCTTACACACTACACTGCGCAATTTAACTGTTTATATATTAATAAATTCAATATACCCTAAAGCGAAATTAAACAAAGTTATCGTTTGACCGCAATAATTTTTTTCTTTCTTTCAACATGTGTTGATTTAATTTATTTTCAAGCAGCTGATTGTTTAATATACACTTATATCAGGAAGGACATTGCTTTAAGAGTCCTTTTTTCATTTTTAGCATGCTTTTAGCAATCTTCGAATATATGTTTTGGAACAAGACAGTTTAGCAACCAGCTTACTGCTGTTTAGCCCTATGGGTAATTCGAAGAGTGTCGTATGAAAGTTTTACGTCAGCGTATGATCCTGATTCGTGAACTTTTGATTTATACAATGATGTTGTTTTTTGCGAAACGCCTCGTCCACCCACCTCACCATCGAAGGTTGGTAAAGAGCCACGTCAATGTTTTTCACAACCATCTTTGGAGGCAATCGTTAAGCCGATACTCGTAAAACATTTTATCAGAAAGCGTCTAAAACCGCCCCAAGGAACCTCGAAGGTGCATCAAATCCACGTCCTCCAGAGTCATAGGAGTCCACAGCCAAGAAACGGCCAGTTTATGGAAGGGGGCCAAGTAGGTGCGCATACTCCATAATTCAGTAACCGATCCAGGGACCTGGCTAATTTTTGTAAAGCAAGCATTTTTGCCTTCAGCTCGTTAAAAACATAATTTTTTGTATATAGCTACTAGGATTCAGCCAAGAAAGTTGAAGTTTCACATGCTTCGAGCTAATGTGGCATAGAGTTTAGACTGTTGCCCGGTCGTAAACCAAACATAAACTAAATCGATTAAAAACTTTAAAATAGCTATATGCTTTACCTTGGTCAACCCTTTCACTCTTTAACTAAGACTGTATTTCTTACAAAGTTGAAGAATGATTTGCAGCAGCTGAGATTGAACCAGGATTGTTTGGCTCCGAACCACGTACACTATCCACTTCGCAATAGGACCTGCGGTTGTTCGGTTAATAAAGGACTTCGAAAGCAGGAAGATATAAGAAGCGCCACGCTTATCAACAAATTCTTTTAGCACATTAAAGTAGGAACGTACATTGTAGCATATGTATCGCCATTTACTCTAAGGGGTTAAGTGGATTCTTTTCCGGCTCTTATTAAAATTTAAATGTATCTATCTTTAAAAAGTGAAAGAATGCGACTGGTTTGTATGTTTTAAATATTGCCAATACTTGATTTATCAATCTCAGCTCAATTTTAGCAGTATTCTGCTTCCAAATGTTATGGTATCAATCTTGGTGAATTTTCCATCATTAATCCGCATAAGTTTTCCGTATTATTTCAAAGGTGATATATACGACGCAAAATATAGAAACTAATTTGAATACTTGGTTTACTCTACAACTGGACGAAAATATTAAGAAATCTGATATATGACTCGTGATTTTACCATTCCCGTCTACTTGTTAAACAAAATCATAAAACGTATATTAATTAAAAAGTTCATAAAATAGATTTCCTGAAGAAAATGCTAGAATCGCTCATGAAATTTAAGTATATATAAATACGGAAAAGAACTAGCATTGTGAAAAAAAAACCGCAATTTGCTGTGCTGTGAAGCGGTTGTTTGATCTCTTAAAATGCTTATAGATATTCAAATAGTAAATATCTGTAGTTTGATAGAATTACGGTGGACATTGATTTATTTAAAAAATATTTATATTCAACCCCATTTCTGCACAATCACTAAACATAGCGCTGTTACGATGTGTGACTCAAACTGTCCCAAGTCTGACGAATTTCGATGCAAATTCCAGGAACGAACCGGTAGTAAAGGGATTGACAACATGACTTCATCGCAACTACTAGTGATTTGGGACGAATATGACCGTGACTGTAAGTTTATTAATCCATTTTTATACATGGAACGGTTTGTTATAATGTAAAATCAAGATGGTCGTGATTTTTGTTGCCAGATTTTGTAAGTTTTGACATGCAATTAGGAGCAAATCCACACATGATGAACTCGAATAGAACATCAAAGTAAACACTCACCGATAATGCGCATATTTTTATAAATCATCACAAACTTTTGTTCGTTCGTTGTCGCGTCGTAAAGAATTCCAGAACCAGTCCAGAATCAGTCCAATGCGTTCTTTGGACTATTAGCTGCTCATGCTGCTGAACTAAACCCCTCTAATTTGCATGATGTCCCTGTTCCATTAAAAGAAAATGCTCTGCGACAGCTTCCAATTCTAGGCGACGTTCGCTTCGAGTTCGAAATTTTGAAAAAGTATGCATGCATGAAAGAGCATGCATACTGCCGCTGCGAGGTTCCAGGGAGTAGCCAAGGTCTAAGGTCAGCGGAGGGGTCATAGTGGGGATGGAGCCAGAGTCAGCTGGGAGAGGTCCTCAGAGAGATGCTGAAAAATGTAGCAGACGTCCCCCCAAATTTATGGGTTTTGAGGGGTGATTATCGCACCAAGAGGTATGGTGGTATTCAATGTGTGGTACACCAGGGACTGGGGGAACCCCCTGATCCACTACCCGGATTTATGTCATATAGTGAAATTTAATCATACGATTTACGCAGGTTCTTAGATAGTTACTTGATTTGTCGACGGTTTTGTTCACAACAGAACAAAGACTTGTCCTATAGTATTCTGCTCATCAAGATTGCAACACTGCTTCTGCCGAGTTTCGCCTTTTAAAATGTTCAACGCCATCCGTTCAGAGCCAGACATTAAGCTCGATGGTCTAGGCAAATACGCAGCGATTTCCGTAGTATGCAGTAAAATAAATAAACAAGTATATACTAGCTTGCTTTGTCTGAAATACAACAGCATACCTAAATATATATAGCACCGCAAGAAACTTCAGTATTTGTTTGCTAGAATCGACCTATTCTCATAAGTCCGAAACATAAATCCAAGTGTAAATTTCCTATAGTTTCAGGGTAATTTTTTCAATTTCGGTGCTGCACAGCTATTTTGAACTCTAATAATATGATGTTTTGACGCCGATTTAGGCAACGGATATATCGAAGCACAAGAACTTGACGACTTTGTTCGTGATTTTGTGTGTAACATTGGAGATGTTGCAAATTGTGTAAGTTGTATTAACATTTAATCCTGGTTCAAAGCTTGAACAGGGCATCGGGCCTGGTTTTAATATTTAGTCTGATCAGCAGTGATAACGTTTTTCGTTAATTATTGTAAAATTTCGAGTGCCAAGGAGTTGAAATTTTTGCCTCGAATATATTTTCATTTTTTAAGAACACAGCGATTTAGCGAAAATACATTGCATGTTCACTATTCTTGAAGAGTCTGTGGATAAGGAATTTGTTTATTGGCATCGAAGACAGCTTCTGTATATATACCGTTACACAGCCGTACCACAGTCTCATTGGCTAATGTAACCTGTAGGGGGAAGTGAAATGCATGCCATGCTGTTCTCGATATACTGAGCCTAAGCCTTAGTATTAGCTTAAGCTAAGGTCCTTATATGAGCCATGTACTAAGCCTAAGCCTAAGTCGGGGGCTGCCGTCCCCGAACCCCCGCCCTAAGCTGTTCTTTTTTCTAACGTTATAACGTCCGGCCCCTAAAGGTGACATGGGTCCTCTCATCCATACGAATGAAGTTTGTACTGCAATGCATGGACGTTAGGTATCAATGTAGTTTATTGAGCTTATAATAACTATTGGTCAGTACGTTCGTCAAAAGAATATTTACTGTGAAACACAGCAAATCGTATTGTCCAAAAATCACTCTTCCATGATAAAATACTCTTAGGTATGATTTATCGTATATTTATATATGTATGCATTCATGACACAGAAGTTTCACGGCACATACGCAGGAGCATTAAACCTTGGACAAGTTTTGAGTGAAAAAGTAGTTTTATTCAAATAAATACATTTCTAATTTGTTCAACAAACGGTTTGGATTTCGTTAATTCTTCAAATGCTGCTATAATCCGATAGGTTGAGTATAATGTCATGCGTTATACGGAATTTTACCATGTATTTTTATCGAGCTTTTTTGTATGAATTTTGTCATGTATTTTCTAGCGAGTTTGTATCAAACATACAAAGTGTCATCAGTTGACGAAATCCCAGCTACTGTCGCACGATTAAAACATAGCTATCCTAATGTTGTTGGTTCTTAAAGAGTTCTAAGGTTCTAAAAATCCAGTCTGTTTAAGTATATATTCTTGCAAAAATACTTAAATCTCATTGTTTTACTGGATTTGGTGCATTATGTGCATTAGTATTCCGGTTACTTTTTGGTCGACGACTGTCTTCACCACAAAGGTTATTTTCATGGTAACTATTTTGTAAATAGTATAGATATTTCTCAACATACCCGTTTAACGATTGAGTTATAAGCTTGTATTGAGCACAGTAATGTCAAAATTATACGGATGTTGTCAGTCATGTGCTCGAAAAAATTAGCAGCAAGCAGCTTTCACCCCACTGATTACTTTACTTTAATTATGCGTAATTTACAACAGGGATAGTTGATGAAAAGATATTCTTTGGTGTTGGGTCTTAACTTATTACTGATTTTCCTAAAGGAATAACAAATGACAGGTCAGTCCTCGGTGCCACGACCGTTTGTATTTACGATCTTGCGAAAGCTTAATTTTCGAATCGTTGACTAAAGCTCGAAATTTAGACTTAAGCACAGTTCTGCAGCGCAATTACTAGTTTCCAGGGCATGGTTTCACAAATGTAGATTAATTTATTGCTGGGTTTTAGCGAAAAGGCACTAGAATTGTTAGATAACTTTATGGTAACATGAACATAAGTTTACTATCAGCTTTGGGATAAACGATACGTGTGTCACCTAAAAGAACTGAAATTCGCAGATATTATGACCTATACTTGATTCACTGGAAAAATATTAAAAATGACTGTATACAAGGTCCTCGCTGAAATTTTGAACTAAATTTGCCACAAAACAGAAATACCTGGTCTACTGGAAAAAAGCATTAAAAATGGCACTAGACAAGGTTGTCAGGTATTATGATTATAATATTATAATTAATAAAAACAGGTTATATTATATCAATTTAGAGATTCCACATTACCTGCAAGTTCGTACAAGTGATACAGCAACTCTTGAATCGAACTGTTAACAAATTTCAATTTTTGAAGCTCGTGCAATCAAACTGAGGCACGGAAATACCTGGAACATTTTATCCGACGATCCGAATATCCGTTGCTGAGTTATGACGATAAAAACTAAAGAATTATTTACACAAGTTGTGTGATCTTAATTAAATGAAATAATCCCCTACTACCTACTGCAATTTGGATTCAGTTCGGTCGATAATAGTTATGATCTCGCTATTCCCTGAATCTAATTCATACCATAACACAATATATAGTCGCTTATGATGCGAGCTTGCGAGCTCATTCAGAAATCATTCACAGGCAAATATATGCTATTTTAAATAAGATTTACAGTATAAGAGTCATAAAATTAGAAATCAAGATTGAGGCGATTCAAAGGAAATCTAACAGATTTATATTATATTACGACTGTATAGTTACCAAGCTATTATTACAGTAGTACATGCTGAAGACAAGAGGCTGAACTTTGTATAGAAAGCTAGAGTCGAAACAAATTGTAAACTAGACGTCAATAAAATGATTTTGTTCAGGGTTTGACTTCAGTTAACATTCGAGATGTTTGGTATTTTGCTCGTTGCAAAGTGATTTTTTCCTGTTGTAAAAAGTATTCGTGTCAAAACAACAAATTTTTTTGACATCGAAAGGTTTAAGTTCGCTAAAGCTATAGATTTTCGATTAAAATTTACGACAGACCGCATGTAATGCATAAACATTATAGAAAGACAGAAAGCTAAACAACTTGCTAGAACCGACTTTTTAAATGGATGGAGTAGCTACGGAAAACTGGTATTGGTAGCTTAACTGAATATGTAAATGAGTTAGGCCAGAATTATTGTATATACGGTCGGATATTCGAAACGTTCAGCCACAGTTCACTTTATTATTGGGCGTTACGCTGTGAAGCCGTCAACTATGCTGGATCGCCGAATGAAGAAACCACAGAAGACTGATCTTATTTTGTAAGCACAAGACTTTTAAGTGTTGAATCAAAGTGATAAACTGGGCGAGCCTTCTGAAGATTAATCGATGACCGACTGACTGAAGATCAATATCGTTGAATGAAAACTTGATTATTTTGACTATATTATCGCAGATAAAACAGCAAACAATAATAATCATTATACTTATAATATTGTCAGAAACAGGCTTAAAGTTCTACCAATTATTAGCATGAGTAAAGCAAGACTTGATTTTATTATATTGGTAATGATATGAGACTTTAAATGGGTGGTCAACAGCTTGATAACAAATTTATTATCTTCAGTATTATTGCTATTATTAGTATAATTTGTTTAACTTTATCACGTTAACTGTGTGTATATATTTGTTTGTGCAGTCAGTACAGTTGGTAAGTTCTATTTTTGTTCAAAGTAAATAAAATTAATGATTAATTAATAATTATTAACAACAATTAAGTATTAATTACATTGTAATTCAAATATATGATGATGCGCGAGTAAACTTAATGTGACCCTGCCAGCCATCCTATTTTGTATTTTTGGATAAAATTTGTTACGGAATGATTTTTGATCAATTGAAATTCGGCATAAATCTGTTCGCTAACACAGTGCTCGGGATTGAAACCTAACCCTTTTATGTTCGCGAAAATCTAAGTAAAATTACACAAATTTTTGAGAACAAAAATTTGTCGATTTGATTGTGACGTCAATTTTGCATTAGATTTGTTCGCGAACACTGTATAATTCAAATTATAATGATAATGTTAGGGAACAGAATGTCTGCAAACTAAAATCGCCGAAATTCTGTTCGAACACAAAGTCTAACTTCTGGCACTCGAATTTGATTTTGTAAATTTTCAGGTAGCGAAAAACCGAATGAAATTAAGCCTGTTTTCCGTAACAAGGGTTTGCGATTCGATATCAGTAATGACAGAATAGGATGGTTGGCGAGGTCTCCTTAAGTTTACTAACGTATGAATCGAAGATTTTTTAAATTCTAAGCAACATTTTTTGGAATTTTGGGATGGTTAACGGCTTAGGCTTATGTTAAGGCTTAGGTTTAGCTCCTTCATCCATTAATCGATTTAGCTAAATGTATATACTATTCGACATAGCTAGCTAATTCAAACGCTATAGAAAATTATATGTAGTTTATTGAGAAAATTTTTTCAAAAATTTTCTATACTATCGGGGAACCACCGTCGGTAACACAAAATAAGAATGTCATAAATAATGTTAAAGTAAATATTTTTCTGAGCCGCCTTCTGCGGCTGAGTGGAACGGTGCCAAAACTATTCTGTATCTTCAAAATTGACCATTTCTTTGCGGGGGGCTAACCGAAAAGACGCATGTTGTGTTATTTCTGTTAAATTTATTGAATTTGATTGTAATATCCGTTTACAAATAATATGTATCTTCACAAATTGTATTACAGTTTGATGGCGAATGTGTAAAAATTGTGCTCATAATCTAGAAAAATTCTGTGTCGTTACGTATATGTCTGTAATTATTATTGAACATATAATCAATCCTCGTATAATATAACGCAAATCCTGCAATCAGTAAAATTATACTTTCTATACGCAATGTTTAGAGATCATGATGTCTGTAATACGTGTAACACTGTAAATGGATGTCATTATTACCTGCACACGAACCACCACTTTACTATATAGATTTGAACCCACGACAGAAATCCTTCTATATCATCACTAAAATATGAATGGTAGGTGTTGTTTTTTGATATAAAGGGTCCTAAGGAGTTAGAATACAGTTGAATTTTAACCATACCCTTAGTCTTATTCTCCGCAAGTAACCATTTTTCTTCCAGTACTTTCGGCGACAGCTGCGTAAAGCGAAATGTTGTAAACCAAAAAGGTTGTCAGTGGTTTATTGTGATTAAATTATTCATTTTTGGTTGTCGTATTTAAGTGTATAAAATTTAGTGGATATTTTTGTCCGTACTTTAGTTTGACTTAATAGCTCTGCAACAAATACAAAAATTTACATTTATCTTTTTAGTAATTTTTGTGGTTAATTCTGATATCTTAGAAGAATCTTGTTTTCGTTATAAAACATGTATATAATTGACGCATGAAAAATAGTTATATGTCGACATAATCTGCGCATAAAATTTAGGACTTGTCACCGGCTGTACTGAACAACATCAAAGCGGATTTTCTTGCTGCGTACGACGAGAATAATGATGGTAAAATTGAAATTAAAGAAGTAAGTGAAAAAAGGAAGTAAAGTGTTCTTTGGGGTTTGTTTACGTGTAATATTGCGTTTTTGGTAGTGTGAAAAGCTAAGAAACGAATATGGATATCAATTTGTATATTCTCGGTGCAAACGAACTGTTTTCAGTCTATTAATGCATTTCTTCAGTTGTAATGTCATAAAATATGCAAGAGTGTAGCATGTGTGCGTTGAGTGCGGCTGTTCCATCTCATATCAACTCAGTTAGTAAGAATATAAGTGCACATTACGAAATGTACATGTGTTTCATCTAGGGAACTTGTCACTTAATCTCTTGGAAACCTTTAATATATAATCCAGTCATATCAATTTTGAGCCCCTCACCCGTCGGGCTACTTGTTTCCAGGCATAATCTGCACATATATATTTTGAATCTAAGAATTCACATTTTTTATGGCGGATAAGGTAATTTTATACCAAGTAATTAATATTTTTATTTATTTATTAATTTTTGTATGATGTCAGCCCATTCTGCGGAAGTAACCGATTTATTACAGACACGAATTCTCACAGTTTCGCATCGTCAATGCTGCTGCCCACTCGTATCAAAAGAGTAAAATAGTGTTAGCGGTGAAACAACATTTTTATGATGTGCTTGTATTGAAATATATAAGACAGCTCTTTTTTAGACGTTTCATACACTATGTTCAACAGTCTGTTAAACAGCTGGTAATTAACGAAATGGAATTTATAATTTGCGCAATTCCTTTACTGTATATGACGGGTTAGATCAACTTTCGGGCATTTCTTTTCTTATGCACTTATTGCATTGTAAATTTTAAACTGCGAAACCGCATATTTAATTTCACATTTATATGCATACACTTTGATGTTATAATATACGATTTATTATAATGTACGCTAAACTAAACAGAAAGTTTTGCGATTTTTCTCCACAGTTATATACTTTTCCCTTTCGATTTGGTATTCTAGCGCCAGAGAACACCGTATTTTATGTCAATGCACTATATAATTGTTTGTAAACTAGATCATGCTTTTTGTGTTAAGTTCATTTAGACTCTGACTGATGTTGTCGCCTCTGCAATTCGGGACGAAACCTGTCTTAACACATTGGATTTACTGAAACAACTAATTTTTTGCAGGCAGCATAGGCGATTTTTCTAAACTTTGAAATACGCTTTTGCTTTTAAAATTTTGATTTTGCAGGCTCCTTAGTACCCATAAATGATATCTGGAGTTCTTGCCGCAACTTGAACTGACATTCAACACGATTTTCAAAGGCTGCTCAATGGCCATACGATATTTTAATGTTGTAGCAAAACAGTATCTTCTATAATTTCGCTATTTGCCAACACTTCCTATGGTATAAGAGTTAGCTTGCCAAATCATTTATAATTAATGCTTTTCTCCAGTCCACTATCTCCAAAACTTAAGGATAACCTACACCTTTCCTCCAGTCCACCATCTCCAAATGTTAGGGATAACCTACAGCTTTTCACCAGTCCACCATCTCCAAATGTTGGGGATACCCTACATCTTTTCTCCAATCCACCATCTCCAAATCTTAGGGATAACCTACATCTTTTCGCCAGTCCACCATCTCAAATCTTAGGGATAACCTACACCTTTTCTCCAGTCCACCATCTCCAATTCTTAGGGATAACCTACACCTTTTCTCCACTCCACTATCTGCAAATCCTTAGGGATAAGATGCACTGTTTCGAGCACCAGCAAGTACTGTATTTTTGCATTTATAACTTACAACTTGAGTACCGCCTATGCGTTATACGTTGGGTGTATGCCACACTTGGGCATAGTACAGGACTCATGACAGCGATTATGGATTTGTAATACAATTCTGAAATCCTTCAAAGTATGGAAGGTAAGCTAATCCTAATAGGTATACAGTGCATCGTAGAGACTCGCAGTAATAATTAAATGTTGTTGCACTATGGTCCCATCGTGAATTGTTTCTGTGTATCGTCATGTGATTTGATTAGTTCATACGAATACGATAGCACGAACTCGAAAGGGAAAAGTATATAACTGTGGAGAAAAATCGCAAAACTTTCTGTTTAGTTTAGCGTACATTATAATAAATCGTATATTATAACATCAAAGTGTATGCATATAAATGTGAAATTAAATATGCGGTTTCGCAGTTTAAAATTTACAATGCAATAAGTGCATAAGAAAAGAAATGCCCGAAAGTTGATCTAACCCGTCATATACAGTAAAGGAATTGCGCAAATTATAAATTCCATTTCGTTAATTACCAGCTGTTTAACAGACTGTTGAACATAGTGTATGAAACGTCTAAAAAAGAGCTGTCTTATATATTTCAATACAAGCACATCATAAAAATGTTGTTTCACCGCTAACACTATTTTACTCTTTTGATACGAGTGGGCAGCAGCATTGACGATGCGAAACTGTGAGAATTCGTGTCTGTAATAAATCGGTTACTTCCGCAGAATGGGCTGACATCATACAAAAATTAATAAATAAATAAAAATATTAATTACTTGGTATAAAATTACCTTATCCGCCATAAAAAATGTGAATTCTTAGATTCAAAATATATATGTGCAGATTATGCCTGGAAACAAGTAGCCCGACGGGTGAGGGGCTCAAAATTGATATGACTGGATTATATATTAAAGGTTTCCAAGAGATTAAGTGACAAGTTCCCGGACAATGAAACACATGTACATTTCGTAATGCGCACTTATATTCTTACTAACTGAGTTGATATGAGATGGAACAGCCGCACTCAACGCACACATGCTACACTCTTGCAGATTTAATGGTATTACAACTGAAGAAATGCATTAATAGACTGAAAACAGTTCGTTTGCACCGAGAATATACAAATTGATATCCATATTCGTTTCTTAGCTTCTTCACCTTACCAAAAACGCAATATTACACGTAAACAAACCCCAAAGAACACTTTACTTCCTTTTTTCACTTACTTCTTTAATTTCAATTTTACCATCATTATTCTCGTCGTACTGTACAGCAAGAAAATCCGCTTTGATGTTGTTCAGTACAGCCGGTGACAAGTCCTAAATTTTATGTGAAAATTATGTCGACATATAACTTATTTCATGTCAATTATATACATGTTTTATAACGAAAACAAGATTCTTTGAAGATATCAGAATTAACCACAAAAATTACTAAAAAGATAAATGTAAATTTTTGTATTTGTTGCAGAGCTATTAAGTCAAACTAAAGTACGGACAAAAATATCCACTAAATTTTATACACTTAAATACTACAACCACTCAAAAATGAATAATTTAATCACAATAAACCACGACAACCTTTTTGGTTTACAACATTTCGCTTTACGCAGCTGTCGCCGAAAGTACTGGAAGAAAAATGGTTACTTGTTGAGAATAAGACTAAGGGTATGGTTAAAATTCAACCTGAATCTCAACTCCTTAGGACCCTTTATATCAAAAAACAACACCTACCATTCATATTTTAGTGATGATATAGAAGGATTTCTGTCGTGGGTTCAAATCTATATAGTAAAGCGGTGGTTCGTGTGCAGGTAATAATGACATCCATTTACAGTGTTACACGTATTACAGACATCATGATCTCTAAACATTGCGTATAGAAAGTATAATTTTACTGATTGCAGGATTTGCGTTATATTATACGAGGATTGATTATATGTTCAATAATAATTACAGACATATACGTAACGACACAGAATTTTTCTAGATTATGAGCACAATTTTTTACACATTTGCCATCAAACTGTAATACAATTTGTGAAGATACATATTATTAGTAAACGGATATTACAATCAAATTCAATAAATTTAACAGAAATAACACAACATGCGTCTTTTCGGTTAGCCCCCCGCAAAGAAATGGTCAATTTTGAAGATACAGAATAGTTTTGGCACCGTTCCACTCAGCCGGGGAAGAGGGCTCAGAAAAATATTTACTTTAACATTATTTATGACATTCTTATTTTGTGTTACCGACGGTGGTTCCCCGATAGTATAGAAAATTTTTGAAAAATTTTTCTCAATAAACTACATATAATTTTCTATAGCGTTTGAATTAGCTAGCTATGTCAAATAGTATATACATTTAGCTAAATCGATTAATGGATGAAGGAGCGGAACTGTAAGCCTTAACATAAGCCTAAGCCGTTAACCATCCCAAAATTCCAAAAAATGTTGCTTAGAATTTAAAAAATCTTCGATTCATACGTTAGTAAACTTAAGGAGACCTCGCCATCCTATTTTGTAATAACTGATATCGAATCGGAAACCCTTGTTACAGAAAAAGACTGAATTTCAGTCGGTTTTTCGCTAACTGAAAATTTACAAAATCAAATTCGAGTGCCAGAAGTTAGACTTTGTGTTCGAACAGAATTTCGGCGATTTTAGTTTGCAGACATTCTGTTCCCTAACATTATCATTATAATTTGAATTATACAGTGTTCGCGAACAAATCTAATGCAAAATTGACGTCACAATCAAATCGACAAATTTTTGTTCTCAAAAATTTGTGTAATTTTACTTAGATTTTCGCGAACATAAAAGGGTTAGGTTTCAATCCCTAGAACACTGTGTTAGCGAACAGATTTATGCCGAATTTCAATTGATCAAAAATCATTCCGTAACAAATTTTATCCAAAAATACAAAATAGGATGGCTGGCAGGGTCACATTAAGTTTACTCGCGCATCATCATATATTTGAATTACAATGTAATTAATACTTAATTGTTGTTAATAATTATTAATTAATCATTAATTTTATTTACTTTGAACAAAAATAGAACTTACCAACTGTACTGACTGCACAAACAAATATATACACACAGTTAACGTGATAAAGTTAAACAAATTATACTAATAATAGCAATAATACTGAAGATAATAAATTTGTTATCAAGCTGTTGACCACCCATTTAAAGTCTCATATCATTACCAATATAAAAAAATCAAGTCTTGCTTTACTCATGCTAATAATTGGTAGAACTTTAAGCCTGTTTCTGACAATATTATAAGTATAATGATTATTATTGTTTGCTGTTTTATCTGCGATAATATAGTCAAAATAATCAAGTTTTCATTCAACGATATTGATCTTCAGTCAGTCGGTCATCGATTAATCTTCAGAAGGCTCGCCAGTTTATCACTTCTATTTAACACTTAAAAGTCTTGTGCTTACAAAATAAGATCAGTCTTCTGGTGGTTTCTTCATTCGGCGATCCAGCATAGTTGACGGCTTCACAGCGTAACGCCCAATAATAAAGTGAACTGTGGCTGAACGTTTCGAATATCCGACCGTATATACAATAAGTTCTTGCCTAACTCATTTACATATTCAGTTAAGCTACCAATACCAGTTTTCCGTAGCTACTCCATCCATTTAAAAAGTCGGTTCTAGCAAGTTGTTTAGCTTTCTGTCTTTCTATAAATGTCAACGCATTACATGCGGTCTGTCGTAAATTTTAATCGAAAATCTATAGCTTTAGCGAACTTAAACCTTTCGATGTCAAAAAAATTTGTTGTTTTGATATTAATACTTTTTACAACAGGAAAAAATCACTTTGCAACGAGCAAAATACCAAACATCTCGAATGTTAACTGAAGTCAAACCCTGAACAAAATCATTTTATTGACGTCTAGTTTACAATTTGTTTCGACTCTAGCTTTCTATACAAAGTTCAGCCTCTTGTCTTCAGCATGTACTACTGTAATAATAGCTTGGTAACTATACAGTCGTAATATAATATAAATCTGTTAGATTTCCTTTGAATCGCCTCAATCTTGATTTCTAATTTTATGACTCTTATACTGTAAAATCTTATTTAAAATAGCATATATTTGCCTGTGAATGATTTCTGAATGAGCTCGCAAGCTCGCATCATAAGCGACTATATATTGTGTTATGGTATGAATTAGATTCAGGGAATAGCGAGATCATAACTATTATCGACCGAACTGAATCCAAATTGCAGTAGGTAGTAGGGGATTATTTCATTTAATTAAGATCACACAACTGGTGTAAATAATTCTTTAGTTTTTATCGTCATAACTCAGCAACGGATATTCGGATCGTCGGATAAAATGTTCCAACAGGTATTTCCGTGCCTCAGTTTGATTGCACGAGCTTCAAAAATTGAAATTTGTTAACAGTTCGATTCAAGAGTTGCTGTATCACTTGGTACGAATTAGGAGGAAATGTGGAATCTCTAAATTGATATAATATGTCCTGTTTTTATTAATTATAATATTATAATCATAATACCTTACAACCTTGTCTAGTGCCATTTTTAATGCTTTTTTCCAATAGTACGAGGTATTTCTGGTTTTGTGGCAAATTTAGTTCAAAATTTCAGCGAGGACCTTGTATACAGTCATTTTTAATATTTTTCCAGTGAATCAAGTATAGGTCATAATATCTGCGAATTTCAGTTCTTTTAGGTGACACACGCATCGCCCATCCCAAAGCTGATAGTAAACTTATGTTCATGTTACCATAAAGTTATCTAACAATTCTAGTGCCTTTTCGCTAAAACCCAGCAATAAATTAATCTACATTTGTGAAACCATGCCCTGGAACTAGTAATTGCGCTGCATAACTGTGCTTAAGTCTAAATTTCGAGCTTTAGTCAACGATTCGAAAATTAAGCTTTCGCAAGATCGTAAATACAAACGGTCGTGGCACCGAGGACTGACCTGTCATTTGTTATTCCTTTAGGAAAATCAGTAATAAGTTAAGACCCAACACCAAAGAATATCTTTTCATCAACTATCCCTGTTGTAAATTACGCATAATTAAGTAATCAGTGGGGTGAAAGCTGCTTGCTGCTAATTTTTTCGAGCACATGACTGACAACATCCTAGTTTCGACATTACTGTGCTCAATACAAGCTTATAACTCAATCGTTAAACGGGTATGTTGAGAAATATCGATACTATTTACAAAATAGTTACCATGAAAATAACCTTTGTGGTGAAGACAGTCGTCGACCAAAAAGTAACCGGAATACTAATGCACATAATGCACCAAATCCAGTAAAACAATGAGATTTAAGTATTTTTGGTAGAATATATACTTAAACAGACTGGATTTTTAGAACCTTAGAACTCTTTAAGAACCGACAACATTAGGATAGCTATGTTTTAATCGTGCGACAGTAGCTGGGATTTCGTCAACTGATGACACGTTTGTATGTCCCAGATACAAACTCGCTAGAAAATACACTACAAAATTCATATACAAAAAAGCTCGATAAAAATACATGGTAAAATTCCGTATAACGCATGACATTATACTCAACCTATCGGATTATAGCAGCATTTGAAGAATTAACGAAATCCAAACCGTTTGTTGAACAAATTAGAAATGTATTTATTTGAATAAAACTACTTTTTCACTCAAAACTTGTCCAAGGTTTAATGCTCCTGCGTATGTGCCGTGAAACTTCTGTGTCATGAATGCATACATATATAAATATACGATAAATCATACCTAAGAGTATTTTATCATGGAAGAGTGATTTTTGGACAATACGATTTGCTGTGTTTCACAGTAAATATTCTTTTGACGAACGTACTGACCAATAGTTATTATAAGCTCAATAAACTACATTGATACCTAACGTCCATGCATTGCAGTACAAACTTCATTCGTATGGATGAGAGGACCCATGTCACCTTTAATGGGCCGGACGTTATAACGTTAGAAAAAAGAACAGCTTAGGGCGGGTGGTTCGGGGGGGGCAGCCTCTCACCTTAGGCTTCGGTTTATTACATGGTTCGTATAAGGACCTTAGCTTAGGCTAAAACTAAGGCTTAGTCTTTGTATATCGAGAACGGCATAGCATGCATTTCACTTCCCCCTACAGGTTACATTAGCCAATGAGACTGTGGTACGGCTGTGTAACGGTATATATACAGAAGCTGTCTTCGATGCCAATAAACAAATTCCTTATCCACAGACTCTTCAAGAATAGTGAACATGCAATGTATTTTCGCTAAATCGCTGTGTTCTTAAAAAATGAAAATATATTCGAGGCAAAAATTTCAACTCCTTGGCACTCGAAATTTTACAATAATTAACGAAAAACGTTATCACTGCTGATCAGACTAAATATTAAAACCAGGCCCGATGCCCTGTTCAAGCTTTGAACCAGGATTAAATGTTAATACAACTTACACAATTTGCAACATCTCCAATGTTACACACAAAATCACGAACAAAGTCGTCAAGTTCTTGTGCTTCGATATATCCGTTGCCTAAATCGGCGTCAAAACATCATATTATTAGAGTTCAAAATAGCTGTGCAGCACCGAAATTGAAAAAATTACCCTGAAACTATAGGAAATTTACACTTGGATTTATGTTTCGGACTTATGAGAATAGGTCGATTCTAGCAAACAAATACTGAAGTTTCTTGCGGTGCTATATATATTTAGGTATGCTGTTGTATTTCAGACAAAGCAAGCTAGTATATACTTGTTTATTTATTTTACTGCATACTACGGAAATCGCTGCGTATTTGCTGAGCCATCGAGCTTAATGTCTGGCTCTGAACGGATGGCGTTGAACATTTTAAAAGGCGAAACTCGGCAGAAGCAGTGTTGCAATCTTGATGAGCAGAATACTATAGGACAAGTTTTTGTTCTGTTGTGAACAAAACCGTCGACAAATCAAGTAACTATCTAAGAACCTGCGTAAATCGTATGATTAAATTTCACTATATGACATAAATCCGGGTAGTGGATCAGGGGGTTCCCCCAGTCCCTGGTGTACCACACATTGAATACCACCATACCTCTTGGTGCGAATCACCCCCTCAAAACCCATAAATTTGGGGGGACGTCTGCTACATTTTTCAGCATCTCTCTGAGGACCTCTCCCAGCTGACTCTGGCTCCATCCCCACTATGACCCCTCCGCTGACCTTAGACCTTGGCTACTCCCTGGAACCTCGCAGCGGCAGTATGCATGCTCTTTCATGCATGCATACTTTTTCAAAATTTCGAACTCGAAGCGAACGTCGCCTAGAATCGGAAGCTGTCGCAGAGCATTTTCTTTTAATGGAACAGGGACATCATGCAAATTAGAGGGGTTTAGTTCAGCAGCATGAGCAGCTTATAGTCCAAAGAACGCATTGGACTGATTCTGGACTGGTTCTGGAATTCTTTACGACGCCACAACGAACGAACAAAAGTTTGTGATGATTTATAAAAATATGCGCATTATCGGTGAGTGTTTACTTTGATGTTCTATTCTAGTTCATCATGTGTGGATTTGCTCCTAATTGCATGTCAAAACTTACAAAATCTGGCAACTAAAATCACGACCATCTTGATTTTACATTATAACAAACCGTTCCATGTATAAAAATGGATTAATAAACTTACAGTCACGGTCATATTTGTCCCAAATCACTAGTAGTTGCGATGAAGTCATGTTGTCAATCCCTTGACTACCGGTTCGTTCCTGGAATTTGCATCGAAATTCGTCAGACTTGGGACAGTTTGAGTCACACATCGTAACAGCGCTATGTTTAGTGATTGTGCAGAAATGGGGTTGAATATAAATATTTTTTAAATAAATCAATGTCCACCGTAATTCTATCAAACTACAGATATTTACTATTTGAATATCTATAAGCATTTTAAGAGATCAAACAACCGCTTCACAGCACAGCAAATTGCGGTTTTTTTTTCAAAATGCTAGTTCTTTTCTGTATTTTATATATACCTAAATTTCATGAGCGATTCTAACTATTTCTTCAGGAAATCTATTTTATGAACTTTTTAATTAATATACGTTCCATGTTTTTGTTTTACAAGTAGACGGGAATGGTAAAATCACGAGTCATATATCAGATTTCTTAATATTTTCGAAACTCTGTAGCGTAGAAACCAAGTATTCAAATTAGTTTCTATATTTTGCGTCGTATATATCACCTCTGAAATAATACGGAAAATTTATGCGGATTAATGATGGAAAATTCACCAAGATTGATACCATAACATTTGGAAGCAGAATACTGCTAAAATTGAGCTGAGATTGATAGATTAGTATTGGCAATATTTAAAACATACAAACCAGTCGCATTCTTTCACTTTTTAAAGATAGATACATTTAAATTTTAATAAGACCCGGAAAAGAATCCACTTAACCCCTTAGAGCAAACTGTGATACATATGTCACAGCGTACGTTCCGACACAAATGTGCTAAAAGAATTTGTCGCAAAGCGTGCGTTTCTTATATCTTTCTGTTTTCGAAGTTTCTTATGAACCGAACAACCGCAGGTCCTATTGCGAAGTGGATAGTGTACGTGGTTCGGAGCCAAACAATCCTGGTTCAATCTCAGCTGCTGCAAATTCTTCTTCAACTTTGTAAGAAATACACTTTAGTTAAAGAGTGAAAGGGTTGACCAAGGTAAAGCATATAGCTATTTTAAAGTTCGAATCCATTTAGTTTACGAATCGTTTACTACCGGCAACAGTAAAACTCGATGCCACATTAGCTCGAAGCATGTGAAACTTCAACTTCTCGGCCCGAACCGATAGTGACATATACAAAAAATTATGTTTTTAAGTGATGTAGGCAAAAACGCTTGCTTTACAAAAATTAGCCAGGTCCCTGGATCGGTTACTGAATTATGGGAGTATGCGCACCTACTTGGCTTTGTTCAATAACCTGGCCGTTTCTCGGCTTAATACCCCCACGGTTCTGGAGGACGTGGTATTTGATGCACCTTCGAGGTTCCTTGGTGCGGTTCAGACGCTTCCTATAAGATGTTTTACGAGTATCGACTACCGGCCTCCAAAGACGTTGCGGAAAACATTGGGTGGCTCTCTACCAACCTTCGATGGTGAGGTGGGTGGACGAGGTGTTTTGCAAAAAACAACATCATTGTATAAATCAAAGTTCACGAATCAGGATCATACGCTGATGTAAAACTTTCATAATACACTCTTCGAATTACCCATAGGGTAAACGAAACAGTAACAGTAAGCTGGTTGCTAAACTGTCTTCTTGTTCCAAAACATATATTCGAAGATTGCTAAAAGCATGCTAAAAATGAAAAAAGGACTCTTAAAGCAATGTCCTTCCTGATATAAGTGTATATTAAACAATCAGCTGCTTGAAATAAATTAAATCAACACATGTTGAAAAGTAAGTAAAAAAATTATTGCGGTCAAACGATAACTTTGTTTAATTTCGCTTTAGGGTATATTGAATTTATTAATATATAAACAGTTAAATTGCGCAGTGTAGTGTGTAAGCTAGTGTAGTACGCAGTACGCGCTTTCATAAATTGGTAATTTTATTTAAAAGCAAAACTCGACGACGAAGCTGCTTATCGTCTTAGAGTTTTTGTTAAATACCAAAAATGATCAAAATATATACAGAGTCTGATGAATATATTTTTGGTGAACCTTTTTAACATTCAATCGTTCTACTACGACTGTTTTATTTTTATACTGGATTCGCTGTTGTGATGACAAATAGAAGATAAACACACACAGCGTACTATATACTCATCGTTAGAGCCTAAAACCAAAAATTCTATGTTTGCAAACACTTCTTGTTCTGAATTTATATAAACGGTCGACAATCTATTTTGTGCTCAAGGCTATCCACATTATAACGACAGCGCTAAAGTAGAATCAAATAAATCAAGAGACAAAATTACAGGATACAGGAATTGTGTTGCATAATGTTCAAATTTTATTTAATGTTCTTTATTGCTTCTATTAATTGTTCTTCGACTTATCAAGAACCCGGGTACGTCGGGAATCCGGGCACAGTAGTCAGGCATCCGGGCACCCGGGTATTTGGTAGTTTGAATGTTACCTGGGACATATTTTCTGCCCTATCACCGGAAAATTAGATATCTTTATAACTTAAGAAATATAGTAGGATACGTCAAGTAGATGTTCACAGATTATGGACATTAATTTTAGTACACATGATTCACATGAAGTCCAGGTTTCTATCTTGAACACCAGGGATTTTTAATTGTGATTCATGGCTTCTCCTAATAAGGACAATAACAAATTTCTGTTAATTATATATGCTAAAGTTATCTTTCGATCACCTGTATGTGTATCAAGCACTTGTAGCAGTAAATAGAGTACCGCTGATTCACAACTTTAATAGTTGTCATGCCATCGCAGAAATATAGTACTAGAACGAGGACGTAGTAAAAGTGGTTGAACTTTGGTGAAGAATCTGAGCAAATAGGTAACAAAGAGTTAACGCACCCATGCCAGGTCTCTGAAAAATACAACTTTTATATTACATCCAAACTAACAACAGCAGTTAAGTCCGGATAGATAAGTCGATATCTGCAAAATACAACAGTTTGTATAGACAAACTACGAAGTAATGACAACAATAATGCATATATAGATCCACCTTCGTGTAAATGGAAGCCTAAATATGCGATATGCTTTATACGCAGTAAAAACATTGAGTCAAATTTTTGCTATTGAGTCGATATTTTTTAATCCTCAGTTTAAATTTATCTTTAACTTGTCGATAGAGTGTTTTCCTGCTCATACGATTGAGTTGTTTGTTCATTCTGCCCACTCACGTCTAATAATTTTCATGATTGATAAGTGGTGATTTATACTGTTTGCGACAAACCCAACGTAATCACAGTGATTCCAAAACGTATTTTTCAGTATTAATGCTGTTTGGATTTAGAATGGCCAAGCTCAATCCTCTTTGCTTCGCATACGTAATAACTGATATTATATCCGTGATTCATTAAAGAAAAATATATTCGTCTATATTTGCGAAATTTCCGTTTTAGCTTGCTATGTCCTTCTTATTTGCGAAATTCCTCTATATAGATTGGAAAATATTTTTTATATCACAAGGAAAAATTTCTTTCAATATCTTGGAAATTTTCCTTTGCTATAATATTGTTTGGAAATTATTCTTATTATTTACCATAAGTAAAAATTTTCTCTATATGTAAGAATAAAGCCGTAAAGTAAAAATTGCCTGAATAGTAATGAAATTGATACTGAATATCTATTCCGCTCTAATTTTTAGGAAATGTTTCCCATTGGTTTTCGCTTTTATAGTGAAGGTATAATTTCCTATTTTAAAGGAATAATTTTCCAAATTCAAAAATTTAACTGATATTAGGAGATAAAATTCCTGTAGATGCAGTATTAAATTTTCATAGGTAATATTGGTGAAGGTACAGTACAACGACATCACGAATTACATTCGGATAATGTAGCGGTGTAACGAAATGGACCTGCGCAGGATTTACATTAGGGGAGGCAAGTTCAGACTTTACATTCTTATTTCGAAGGGAACAAAAACTTATAAATATCCTGGCTTAATCCACGCCATTAGCTGAATTTCGAAACCGTTTGCTGAAGAAATAGCCCGGTTAGTCTGCGTCATCTTCAAGACCCCTACGGTAACAGAAAAGATTCGATTTTTGCTTACAAGTATAAATTTGAGGGACTTTTAGGTCTAGAAGTTTGTGCTGTGTGGCTAATTGCTCAGTCAACTAAATTATAATTAACTTAAATTACGGTTTGTTGCAACGTAAAAAAGACAAAACAAAGCTTAACGAAGCGACAGATGGCGCCGTCCATATATATATGCTAATAGGAAGACAGAAAATCATCCTCCTGATGGTCAGACCATCCTCTCGGCGCTACCGATCTCCCTGGGGGTTTCCATGACCTCGTGAGGGTCCTTATCCCCCAGCGCCGAAGTCATGCACAACATTTTGGTTAGATAGACAAAAAACGGAGTGAAATGAGCAAAGTTTGAGCATAATAAACAAAAATTTGGGGAAAATGGACAAATAGCGAGAAAAATTTAACAATATTCGGAAAATATTGGCAAAATAATTTTGAGTAACAAAAAATCAAATTATCACCCCTAACCCGCAGACCAGCTGATCGCCTCTGAAAACGCCCCCCTTCTGAACCGCCCGCTATCCTTCCTGGGAGTTCGGACCTCGTCTATGGATAGTGCATTCCTCCATTATTGGTTCGACATCAGAAAATAGACAAAATCTTGGGTGCGCCCTTCCCCCTCCACTGGGGCGGATCCAGGAATATACGACTGTAGAATTTTACTGAAGGGACTGTAATTTATGTTTCTTGTATTTTGTTTAATTGATAAACAATTACAGAACGGTTCAAGCTTCTAGATGCAAGGGTTTCAAAGTTTATTCATGGAGGCAAAAAACAAATCATTACGGTTAGCCATGGGTGAATTCAAAAGATTGAGGGAGCACTGACGACGTTTAGTTTGGCTTGAGTGAAACGTCGGATTTAACATAACTGGTCTTCCATTTTCCATACAAATATAAATTCTTAACATAAATCCTGCGCATGCCCATGTGGTTAGCCACTCATCTCCTAGCCTTAGTATCGTCGGGTCTGGGCGATAATAAAAGGTAATAAAGGGCGATAATAAAAGGTAATAAAGGGCGATAATAAAAGGTAATAAAGGGCGATAATAAAAGGTAATAAAGGACGATAATAAAAGGTAATAAAGACGATAATGAAAGGTAATAAAGGGCGATAATAAAAGGTAATAAAGGGCGATAATAAAAGGTAATAAAGGGCGATAATAAAAGGTAATAAAGGACGATAATAAAAGGTAATAAAGTGCGATAATAAAAGGTAATAAAGGGCGATAATAAAAGGTAATAAAGGGCGATAATAAAAGGTAATAAAGGGCGATAATAAAAGGTAATAAAGGGCGATAATAAAAGGTAACAAAGGACGATAATAAAAGGTAATAAAGGGCGATAATAAAAGGTAATAAAGGGCGATAATAAAAGGTATGGGAGATAATTTGATATTTGGCACTATCTCAAATTGTTTGAGAGAACTAACAATACCGTACCGGCGAAGTATTTGTGGTAACGTAGTATATATTAACATGGTTTTTCGAAAATCAATCCATTTTGAAATAGATTGTTTTGTCAGAATGCAAAGCTGGATCTTAGATTTTTAAAATTTTGGCTAAATTTAGATTTCCAACTGTTCTTTATCAAATTATCAGAGTCACCCCAACTGATATCCAAACTCACACACAGTAGTCAAGCATGGAGGCGGTAACTCCACGGGTGAATAGATTTTTAAAATTCATTATAGGAACATGAGTTGTGATTTATCTAAAACGACACTGTTGTTTTCCCTACTTTTCTTGTATAATCAAACTAGTTATAAACTTCCTGTAGCTAAATATTATTTACCGACAGCTGGAGGAATTAACACTTTTATGCTATCATGAACTAGTGCAACTTTCTTGTGAAAAAATACCCAATCTTTTGTATTACGTACATTTAATATTATAATATGTATATATTTTCTATTTGTACATATCCCCTTTCTACTTTCGAAGACATATTCATGTCGTATGGCCGTATAACTCAGTCTGTATCAGGCTTTTGACCATATGTGTTTCTTCACATTATTTTCCCTGGCCAGCATGTGCATGTCAGAACACAGCACTGTACGGTAGGCTGGAGGAAGCTCGACGTTATCGCAACCTATAAGCCTTATTTACAGATTTGGTAACCTGATATAAAGGTCGAAGATACATAAAGTTGAACAGCTACTACAGCTTACAGTAACTGCAAAATTAATGCAAGGTACCCGGGTATCCTAATACCCGGGTAGTTAATCAGCTACCCGGGTAATGCAGTCGTGTCGGGTACCCAGAAAACCAAGTAGTGATTTACTACCCGATGCCCATACCTAGTTAAAAACCAGGTTTGGGGTAGGTAGGGTGAACTCCCGAGTTGTGAGTATGCGTCGGTGTGATAACTATGATCGGTTCAACTAAACTTCCTAAGTTCCCAACTTCAAAACCGAGGTCCAACACAGCCCAGCTCAACACTGGAGGGGCGATGTATCCCCCTTTCCTCCCCTCATACCCCGCAAATACACGCGAATGTATTTTGACGTGTGAGAAAACATCCATTGATCAATATAAAATGTCGGGAAGTGTTTCGTTGTGCACTTTTGGTTTCACGAAGACATAATTTTAGCTTCTGCAGCTAGCTCATCAAAATTCCACTAAATCATACTAGTGAATCTCGCTTGCGAGCCAGAATTCGAGTGGTGAGAACAATCCTCCGAAGCAAGAAGTGTGAAAAATATTTGCCACACAATATTTTTGACGCTCGCAATGAGCTTGTCGGCCCACAAAACCCATATCCGACACTAAAACCAACAATAAACACACATTCAGGTGCTTTTCCCGCGGCTTCTCACCAAAAATTTTGAAAACGTCATTTTTTATGCCAAGTATGAACCAGAAGTGTAAAAAATATTTGCCCAACAATATTTTTAACACTTGCAATAAGTTTATCTGCCCAGAAAACCCATATAAGACACTAAAAGCAACAAAAACACACATTTAGGTGCATTTCCCACGACTTTTCACCAAATATGAAATTTGGCGCCAACTATAAGCTTATAGACTCCAGATTAGGAAGTAGTTGAAACACTTGTTATACATCATTGGAAAGCCCTGGTAAAGCTACATGGAATAGGCCTATTAGTTTACGGATATCTCGTTTACTTATTGAGAAAAGTCGCAAAAACTGGAGGGAGTTTCCGAAAAATGGGCCAAAATGACGTCATTTTGCCCCATAACTTTTCCCACGGGAAAAAATTCCAAAATCGGGCTGCGTCACTACACCTAAATCGACCATTGCGCTTCGAATGAGCTATCTGGCATCAGAATCCGCCCAACCATTATCTAGATCCAGGTTCGACAAACACACACAAACACACACACAGGACCTCCTCAACCCCCCCCTCCAAAGCCAGCCAAAATTGAAAATTCTCGTTCCACTCGAATTCAATAAAAAATAGAAATCGAAGTGATACATTTGTCAACACTAGATATCATAGGTATCGAAGGTCCATCGGCTTAGGGGAGTGGATCATATCGACGGCCGGCGGAGGTCGTCGGAGGATAGGTCTTCAGGTGGGCAAGCGAGGAGTACGGAGCCTTCAGTAGAGGAGGTAAATATGGATTGGGGGTCCGACCCATAGGGTGGTAACACGCTGCCTCCATCGACACCTATGCTATATTCTCCATTTTGGATTTAGTTTAGGTTGAGTGTCTCATAAATTCTACAGACATTTAGCAGAGTCTGTGCTAAACAGCGAGACAACTTAGAATACTGAGACGTAATGACTAATAACATATGCTAAATACAAATAAAAGGTCAAGAGAACCGGACATAGCTGAAACTGAAGTAACGAGGGTCAAGAGTTTTCTGAGAAAGCCATGATTTTCGAATACAATAATTAACAAGGCATCATTATTGCTGTTATTAAAGCATTCTGACGAAATATACTTAATTCTGGTTTGCTTTTACCTAACTGTCATTTTGCAGTGGTTATCAATGCAGTATCCGTAGCGATATATGCATGGGACATGTGCAAAATGTTTTCCAACAAAGTTAAGAAACCATGACAGCTAGTACGCATTTGGATTCCTGAACTACAGGTATCAACCCGAATTTTTGCTTGCTGAATGACGGTTATTACTTAAGATAATCGAAAAGCCGTAATATATAGATTCATATACGGCTTTTGGTTAACAAATCTGATTAAATTATATTCGGCAACAACTTATTGCCATTTGAAGATGAACTATTTTTCTGATAGTATTAATATAGCACTTTTCACAATTATACATGGGCCCCTACAGTTGACATGGGCCATATTTATTACCTAGGGTGTTTACCCTATTGATTTAGGCACACATTATTTAGCAATAAAACCACGATCTTTTTTTCAGCTTTACAACAAAACTTAACATGCTCATGATGGCTTAGCAGGGTATGTATTGAAAATGACCGGCTCTTAGTAGCAGACACCAGCTTACAAACAACAGAAAATTAGCAAAATATAGTTTTTTGTTGTTAGTGAAAAAATTTATCCGGTTTTTGTAAAATTGATTATCCTGTTGCATAGCTGCGATATACATAACTAAAACGTAATTTTTATTACAACTCATAAAACTCGGAAATGGGTTGCTGGAAGTTCCTAAATTTTAACTATTCGATGTCATCGCAGAACCGCACATACAAGTGCAATTATTCACCTGTATGGCCTTTCGTTTGCAAGGAGGGGTGAACAAATCCATTAATATGGGCCAAAATCAGTTCGGAATACGCTGCTGTCTTCTGCAACACATGAATGCATAAACATAGTGAATTAGAAATTTTTTATAGTGTGTGATTACATATTGCAAATCAGCATCCGTTTAATATTCATAATATATCCCTGGTAATGGTAAAACAATAATCGTTTAATAAGACAATAATGGTATCAAAACCACATATTTTAAAGCAACACCGTGCAGATTCTGTTGCTGTCATTTATAACTTGGGATTGGTTCGAACAATTTAGTTTAAACATTCATAACGCTGGTTCCAATTAAATAGAAAGATACAAAATAAATATCACGTTCACAACATTCCGTGCGGTAAAAGAGTCTGTGCTTGGGGTCAAATATAGTGTAAGTGTTGTCGTTATCATCTATCACTTGTTGTCTGAGTACTCTGTCAAAAATTTTGCAGGGTGCATGAGCCGGGACACAATGGTGAGGAATCGGGGGCGCTGCACTTTGTCAGAGGCATGTACCAGGGCTTTCACTGTGTTGAACCGAGATCCCAGTCTGTTTGGATAAGCAAGTATCGCAAATATATAAAAATTAAGTCACATTGATAACCCAACGGTCTCAGCCCAGCATCTAGCTCAACTGTATTCAATCAAATATATACTATTCAATCACTGAATAGCATCGCATGGTTTGTTTGGTTTGTGTAATTGTCTTCTTCAGTATAAAACATCGGGGAAAAATTAGCATAAAATAGCATAAAACAAAATAGCATAAACATGCATTAACTAGGCTGTGGTTATTGATTCATTCACAAGGGAACAAGGTAACGCACACTGTAACATGGGATCAAGTATGAGACATTTCATACACCGTAACAAAGCATGACTGATGTAGCTGGGATGTAGGTATGGAGGCAGCAACTACATTACTTATACTTGGTTTTAGTATAAGAATTAAAAAGCATGCAATTTTCAGCTAACTCTTAGTACGTCTACAATGGCACATCCAAAAGATATAACTATAATATGGGTACCCGAGAAAGTAAATTCGACAGTAACATTATAACATAACTCTAGAATTTATATTTGAAATTTTACTATAGCCAAACGTAGACAATTTTAGTGGAACGAACTCGGATTTAAATCGAGTTAATTTAAATTATGTTGTGCTACAATTTATTGGAAAATTTAAATTTATTCAGGCTCTAACGTTTTATAACATCGTTGCGCATGTTTCATAAAGACATTTACAGCTATCTGTTAAAGATGTTCGTATTTCAGTCGTTAGATTTCCAGTATGAAACGTCTGTTGCATATGAGTGTGCATCATCCTTAGGCACATATCACACAGTCGGCTGAATAAATGTGAAAACACAATCATCGCCTGCCGGCTGTAATAAAACTGAAATTATTATTAATAAAATGTTCTATTATTAGCTAGTACAAACGAAAATATAACGACTGTTTGTTTATGTAATGTTATAATAAATATAGTCATGTATATCCTGCATCGATCTTATTGGTTCATGAAACCTTGGTAAAAGTGAGAGATACTCGCTTCGCATCACTTCCTTAATACTAACGAGTACAGTTGGTAACAAAAGACATTTTTAATATTTAATTTAATATTGTAGATCATATAATAACTATTCTTAATCTGCTGCAGGATTATTTTATGGTTCAATCAACATGCAACAAAAAATTAGATGTTTTCATCTGTGAAGCATATATAAATAATGCAAACAGAAGTATGACGAGTTAACAAAACAAATCAGGTCAAATTGAAATCAAATACACATTCCAATGATCTATGCATATTCCAACAGCATATGGCTACAGATACATCTAAGACTGTTTGTGACTATCAGAGGGCTAATTTTACATTTACCGTACCCTATAGTTACAACACCACAGGCTGCTCATTTGAAATGACAATCAATGCCTGTGTCATAAGGTCAAAAATAATTTGCCAACTTCACATTGAGTCCGATATAATCCGATCCTACCGATTTGTTGTAATATTGCACCCGATCAGATTTGCCATTTACTATACAGATTCTATAATCAGACTGTGCCTATCATATACACCAGCCATTCCGGCACTGGTGCACAGGAAGTGCATACCCAACTAAAGGGAACATGGCTCAAGCGAACTGCAGCCATATCCACTGAACAATGAGTAATTGGTACTACGTTTTCTTTTAGTTCTCAATATGTTGTACCGTCGACTTTCGTCGTTTACAGTGAGTTAGAAATTAATTGTTCCAACTAGTGTGTGGCGAGGAGAAGAAATGATCCTCGCGACACCCTAGTTGCAACAGATTAACGACGGCATTCGGTCGGCCGAAATTTGGTTGGACATGCTACAGGGTGACAGAATGAGGGGCATGGATGTGTTGAATTGCTCGTGGTTTAACACCTGTTTAAAGCTGAAAACAGTTGTGCACCAACTTTTTCATATATTTTCGAACGTCGGTTGGAAAGTAATATACTAGTAACCACAGGTGCACAGCAAAAGCACTGCGAAGCTATGCCACAGTAATAACCTAGTTTGTAACATACTTTTATACGATTTTGCATTAAACGTTTTTGTTACCTAGAATCAGTTTGAGAAATCACTTTTGATGAATCAGCTTATGTATAAATTAGGTATATATGGTTTTAGTGAAGACCAAGAAATAATGGGCGCCCGCGAGAGTATATCTGGCTTCAGTAATGTGTTGCAAAAATGTATCTGTTTTTGGACCTTGCTCGATGTACATGACTTATTAGGCACATTTTTGCCTATTCAACGAAAACTAAACTTCGACATTGTTATATATTAGAGCCAATTTTGTGTGGGTAAATATTATCACTTTGTTGATCCGAACTTTTATTTCCTACAACTGTGCATTTGTGGCAAACTGGACTGGTATTACTGATTGTAGTTGGAACTGTATCGATAAGTTAGTAGCAATTTTTCATTCAAATAGACAATTATAGTTCGGGATTCCAACATTTACGAACAGTAGTATATAAACTAAGCAGACAAATGTTGGTCTTATCTGATGAAATTTATGTTATAAAGCGCAGAAACTTAAGTCATTATGTATAAAAGCAAATACTACGCTGGAAGGGTCGGACACTGCTAAGCTGAAACGGTAAATACTCGCGATACCACATAGCATATTTCCTTTATGACACCGTCTGCCTATAGTTTACATTGCTATGATGGAGCAGGTGAAAGACTGCCTATGTATTGCTTATAATGCGACCTTAAACATAATAATTGCTTACCTCGACACAAGTAATTCAAGTGAAAAGTAATACTTAAATGTGCATCGGTTATTAACATTCCAGGCGCTGTCAATTCATTAATCCAACAATATATCCAGGTGTCCAAAGGTCGTTGGTTCAGGGGATTAAACGTGTTTTGCGCTAATTTTTACCCCATTTTCCCGAAATTTTGCTAAAATTTTCCCGCGCCTTAGGCGTTCGGGGATGCGGAACAGATTGTTAGGCCTTCAGGAGGGTCAGTTCCTCGCGCAAAGTAACCCCATACCAGCCATTCACACCCATAATCCATATATGCAGAATGCAATATTGTTCGAAAGTTATATTTCGGGTGTATCGGCGCCTTTCCGGGTGATTAATAAATTTTAAGCGGTGTCTCGCAATCCAATACTTTTTCGTCTGAACCAATGCCTTGCTAGCCATGTTTTCAAATTTAAATAACGTACGATGACAGAGATAGTGTGTTTTATACCACAAGTTTAAAACAAAACTTTACCAAAGACTCATGAGTAAAAATATGACTCAGATGAACGAACATATTTTTTATATGTGAATTTGCTCCTGAACGTTGCTTGCCTACCGCCGAATAAGCTCAACGCTTCGTAAGCCATTTTTATAAAATCATAATAATTACAGCAACAAAAAGCTTCCACAAAGACGATAGAACCACTAATAAGATTCAAACGCGCCGACAATTTCAATGAAGCGATTGGGTTCCCTGATTTCGTTGTTGTACATATTGGGTTTTGTTATAATTTGCTTTTCAAAATTGGTTCAGAAAAAATGAGTATTTTGTGAAAAACATTTTGGCTTTCAAGACAATGCGATTTAAATGAGCTTTTGAAGTGGTTTATTTACAACCAAACCTAATATAGACTGACAGATTACAATAATACAACGCTTCGGGTGACTATGTCGAGTCGAATGTAGTTTTGCAGAAGGACAAAATACAACTAATTATAACTGAGCAATGAATATCAGAAGCGGTGCTCATATTCAAAGAAACTGTTATTAGAATTGGGTGGCTGGCAATTCCCAGTGTGTGAAGAACATATTCGCGATTATAGACGTTTACAGAAATTGTTCAAAACTCATCGTTTACCGTGCATCCGTTTAATTATTTGCGTTGATCTGTAGTCCATTTTTGCCTGACGTCTTTTGCATTATTTTAATGATCTACCAAGAACAGCCTAGTTTCAGGTAACTTATGAACCTTTGACATGTGAGCTCAATTTTTCAGGATATCTTAGGCTTTAAAGTTCACTTTGAAATACTCGAACTTGTAAGCCCCGTTTGTTAAGGGTAATATTCGTTGCAAATGTAGATTAACGGTGCTGTTTTTATAAAACTAAATCAAAACATTTTTCATTTCACAACAAACTAAGGTTCTTGGCCTCAACTGAAGACTGAAGATGTTAATATTGTATTGTTATTATTGAGTTAATATTCAAGTAGTCCACTGAATCTTCTTTTACACGATAGGTATAAGATATTAATGCAGAACAGTTAAATAGACACAGGCAAGTCGTAAAACTCATCGGTTTGTGTTGTTCGCTTCGTAACAGCTTAAATCTATTTTTCCATGAATGTAATGTCGTATGAAGTTGCTCAAACATTTGCTGCAACAAGATTTTTAAACTTGAATCGTTCAATTGCGAACGTCGTACAGTAGCCACAACGCTATTTAGGAGCTGTTCTCGTTTCCTTAACCAATTTTCAGGATGCGAATGGATGTGAAATTCTGATCTCCACTCCATCTCCATGAAATGTTCGTGAACATCGCCACAGATACACCCATCTCCATGGAGATGATCCGCGAGCACCATAATCAACAATTCTGGAACGTTGCTTTCAAAACTTCGAAATTCAACTCGACCGAGGGCTGTTAAATCGCTCATGTACACTTACAATTCGTTAGCAAATTAGACAATCTGATTCGTGACATCGACTTAACTGATGAACAAGTGAAAGCGCATATTGCCGCAAACTCTCCTCTGGGTGACGATGGATCTAATGATGATCTGGGTGAATCATCGTCGTCAACACACTGCTATTTATGTCTTGAAACAGCCAGAGAAAGACGTTGTATCTGGCTCAAATATAGTGAATAATTTGCCAGAGAGTTATGTGTCTCGCTTTGGAAGAACTGCATTACCGGGCGAGGTTGTGCATATTGTCAAATTCTTAGCAGGAGAGCTTTATTTCACGTAAATAACTAGTAAGATCTTGTGTCTAGCCCCAGCGCCTTTCCAAGTGCTAAACAGATGCCGTCTTTTAGCAGAAAGCCTGGGGCCTAGATATTGGGACCGGCCCCTACAGCGACAGCGTACATAACCCAACCGTGGTTCATACCAGAGATCCATCAACAGAGCACTTCTAAATTTTTGCCATTAGCCTTTGCCAATGCCAGCTGAGTAATTAATTGTCAAAACATAGAATAACCTTCCACTCCGGGTTGTGATTACGCCTTCTGTTGGTGTTATTTCTGCGGCGTAGCGGATATGTGTAATAAAATAAAATAATATCCACTCTGCTCCATCTCCCTCTCCATGAGCACCATGATAATTACGCAAACCGACAGAATAACAGCGCACGTTCAAACTTAAATCCTACGACACTGTCGCGTAAGTACGTGTTTCTCAATGAACGCTGGTACAAACGTGAAACGTTATGCACTGAAAGATTAAACATTGACATAACTTTATACTGTTCACATGCTAAATGTTCATATATACGTACAGGTTGCAAAATTTGGATGAATCTGACTCATCGTTTAAATTAATACGAATAACAAAGTAGAAATTGGAATCGGGGCAGACAGGGCTGGGTTAAGTTGAAATTTATCATGTTTCAGGCCGGATAGAGTTCAGGTAAGATTCCATAAGATATGGTTTACGGTAATCTAACTAACAAGCTCTGCGTGCCTAAGTTAAAGGGATAGACATTATTTGTAGCAGTGCTTGTAAAGGATGTGACTGCGATATTGGTCACGTAATTGTGGCGCAGCTGGGGTAGTGTTCGATACTGATAGAAAACAGACACATCACCTAGTTACGTGTCGTATATATGTTCCACTTTATTGCCAACCGGTTATCATGTTATTATTGTCTCACGCCGGATCGGATCTGGCCTAGTTAGTGTCGGGTCGGGTGTGGTCTCGTTACGGTATCATCAGTTTTGGTACCGTCGGTTTAACATTTTCAACCAGATGCGGTATCCAGAACAAAGCTTAGCAATTACAAAACTTGGTAGGTACTATCGGTATATCTATATCCTTTATGCGCATATCACATTTCATACTGAAACAGTATATTCAACCTATTCCAGGTTTGCTATGACCACATATATATTAGACATAAAACTTAATCATAAATAATTGATTTTTAAAAGACACCGAGTGATAATGCTACTTTTGTCAACTAACTAAATTATCAGTCTATGTTTAGTGATACCTTTCTAAACAGATTTATGCATCATCAAATTATAAATCAAAAAGGCGTGTTTGTTCGAATCATATTTATTGCGGCATCTCAATTTGCTACCTGCTTAACTGGATCTTGATGCTACTTATATAGCATAATCCCCTACCAGGGTATTAGATTTGGCTGCCTATCGTTAGAACCAGCAAATATCGATTGGATGAATCGATATTTATAACTATCCATTTGGTTCATGTCAGCTTTAGCGATCGCAAGTTACATGGTTAGAAAGAACAAATAGCGTAATTTGGAAAGTTAGGGGAACGATATCATCCCGACTTAGCCGTATGCTTAGTAAAAGTCTTATATAATATACAAAGCATATGCTAAGGATTATTGAGAATGACATAGCGTGCATTTCAAATACGCACCTAATGGTTACATTGGGCTACAATTTTATAGCCTGAAAACGAAGGAGACCATTCTCTTCACAAGAGTCACTATCACTGCGTCTAAATTTGCCGCAAGCCCTAAGGTTAATCACAGCTACATATGTATTTGCTGTAAGACAAATAGAGACGTGCGTTAACGGCCAACGTACTCTGAAACCATATGTGTATTTGGAAGCCACAGCATTACTTAAATAATACCGTGGACTCCAAGAACACTGATATATACACTCCATAAACACATTCGCGTTTGTAAAAGATTCAAAAACACACCTCTACCACATATGTATCTTTTTATGTGGACTACAACTATCAGAGTTTTAGAGTTCCCCTCATATACGTAAATAAACAGCTTCGCAGCAAAGTAAGAGCGGAAGCCGACCGGATGGCTGGCCTTCGAACGCATAAAACGGCTGACCGCTAAACCGGCTGGTCGGCCGGAAACAAGCCGCTGGGGCGATTTACCGGCCATCCGGCTATTTTCCGGCTGGTATCCAACAGCACTACGAATGCGTACTTCTTCGAAATTAAGCTTGCAAAGTGTTTCTATGATATTTGTAAAATGCTGAATTTTTCTGTGCTAATTATACAAAATAATTTTTACCCTCTTCAACTGTCCTCAAAATGTGTTCAAAATTGGGTCTTCAAATGTCAACAATTAATATGCGGTATACTTTAATCAAAATACATTCTCATCCACTTCAAAATTACACGTAAAACCGCAATGTCTTTACGCTGCAGCCGCTATTACAGTGTAAACAATGCTTAACCTGTTCCAGCCATTTTCGGAAAACAGCTTGTACTTTAGTACGAGGACTATAGCATATAGTTACCTGTTTCTTAACGTTTATAGAATCCGTGTAAATCAGATTCGGCTCAAGGCTCCTTATTTGCAATCCGCCTTACATGTGGTGTGACGAATTAGAGAGATTTTGAGTCTGCTCTTTGCACAGCGAACTGTAGCTGTCACGTTGTAAAGCATTGCGATATACCGACAATGCAACACTGCTTAATGTATAAATGCACAGGCAGCTAAAAAGTTGTAAAGCATTGCGATATACCGACAATGCAACTCTGCTTAATGTATAAATGCACAGGCAGCTAAAAAGTTGTAAAGCATTGCGATATACCGACAATGCAACACTGCTTAATGTATAAATGCACAGGCAGCTAAAAAGTTGTAAAGCATTGCGATATACCGACAATTCAACACTGCTTAATGTATAAATGCACAGGCAGCTGAAAAGTTGTAAAGCATTGCGATATACCGACAATGCAACACTGCTTAATGTATAAATGCACAGCCAGCTAAAAAGTTGTAAAGCATTGCGATATACCGACAATGCAACACTGCTTAATGTATAAATGCACAGCCAGCTAAAAAGTTGTAAAGCATTGCGATATACCGACAATGCAACACTGCTTAATGTATAAATGCACAGCCAGCTAAAAAGTTGTAAAGCATTGCGATATACCGACAATGCAACACTGCTTAATGTATAAATGCACAGCCAGCTAAAAAGTTGTAAAGCATTGCGATATACCGACAATGCAACACTGCTTAATGTATAAATGCACAGGCAGCTAAAAAGTTGTAAAGCATTGCGATATACCGACAATGCAACACTGCTTAACGTATAAATGCACAGCCAGCTAAAAAGTTGTAAAGCATTGCGATATACCGACAATGCAACACTGTTTAATGTATAAATGCACAGCCAGCTAAAAAGTTGTAAAGCATTGCGATATACCGACAATGCAACACTGCTTAATGTATAAATGCACAGGCAGCTACAAAGTTGTAAAGCATTGCGATATACCGACAATGCAACACTGCTTAATGTATAAATGCACAGCCAGCTAAAAAGTTGTAAAGCATTGCGATATACCGACAATGCAACACTGCTTAATGTATAAATGCACAGGCAGTTAAAAAGTGAAAATTATGTGACGTTAAAAATTTCACGTAAAAAAGATTCATTAGCCACAAAAATAGTTGCCAGTATCCTATTTACTGATGCCCAACAAAAATATCAGATTATTCCACACAAACTACACACCTATGACATAATTATTTATGCATGTTTGCAGACGTACGAAACTCAGCACTGATTTTTACGCATCAAAATTGTACGTGTATTGAGAGAAAGTTACGTTCGCCATAGCAAAACTTTAAATAATATATATAATTAAACTATATGTCACATAATAAAAGCAAATTGTATGTAATAAGGCCGTCACACTTCAACATGATATATGTCCTGTTCAGTACAATGTGAAGTTGGAAAACCGGACGCTCCAGCCGGTCAAAACAACTTCCTACCCGTTCGGCCTGAGTATTGACCTAACCGGCTGGCTGGAATGCCAACTTGACCTGCCGGCCGGAATACCGGCCTGCCGCCGGCTTCACAGGCCTTTGTCCAACACTGCGTTTTACAGCTCAGCGCAAAATTTATCGGCGTTTAGATCACATCACTTCTAGTTTCAAAAATGTTATATTAATTATACAATTCATCCACTTTTAAAGTGAAGAGCGGTGAAACAAATATTTCCGATAAACTTTGTAAGTGCTAAGTACCCACAAATTTGAAAATTTGTGGTTGTTGCTTCAGTCAATTCACCCAATAATTTTGGGGTTTCTGGTCGTAATGCACCGTAATTATTCACTAATTGAAAATTTACAGGTACTAAAAATTGCGCTCAATTTCAGGAGCAATCATGACCAAGCAAATATATTATCTGGGGGCCATATTCACCCCTTCTATTATAAAATGTACCATCTATTATGCTTAAAATGTATAACTGAATCATGTGGCTTCCTTATGTACCTAAAAATGTTAAGCTCAGTCGTTCTATCTTCTATCTCAAACCTATTTTTTTCACAAAAGGCGTGTGTGTATGATAAAGACGGATTATGAAAAAGGCATGTGTTTGTATATTTTTACAAGAGACAGATTTTGAAAAAGAATAATATTATCACGGCGTCACAGTAGATAATCCGCGTTTTTGAAAACCCAATAAAACATTTTCTCACATAAAGGCGATCGAATTCTTGTCTATTTAGCCAGTTAGTTTTAAAATATATCGACGACGATTATCTTAGTTCAAAAGAAAAACAGCAAAAAAACAAAACAAAACTAAATATGTGCGATCACGACCTCATCAAAACGTCTTAATCCTAGTTCTTTCAGGCGGCATAAGACAAACGACTTGGACACAAAGTGTTTACTCGAAAGTGTTTGTCTGAAATCACTTTTTTCAGTGCCAATTGTCTACAAGAACGGCTTTATCGTTTTTTAACTAAACAACAGCTGTGGTGCAGCGTTGATGATAGAATAGAAATATCTTGTTCGTTGATAATACGACCATTGTCAGGCTAAAAA
Source organism: Trileptium ribeirensis (assembly GCA_030248225.1). Classification (NCBI taxonomy): domain Eukaryota; kingdom Metazoa; phylum Nematoda; class Enoplea; order Enoplida; family Thoracostomopsidae; genus Trileptium; species Trileptium ribeirensis. Next base: position 32,087 of record JASANE010004959.1, on the reverse strand, counting down.
TTATATAGGTACTAACTCGTATAGATTTGTTAGTTCCTGGATGCTGGTATGCTAAACTGTAAACAATTTAAGACATAGATTCAATCAGTTGGTACAATCTCGAAATAGGTAAGTTTATAGGCTACACTTTAACTCGCGGTTGTGTGATTCAAGCTTCGAGTGAATATGAGCCCATTTGGGTTCAGTTTGAGTCAATAATGACTATAAAACAACTAATCTGGCGTAAATAGTCTAGTGAGAACGTTCACAGTGCAGTAAATAATGCCATATTTAGACATATACAAGAAGCGTCGCAAAATCTTCAAAAACGGATGGCGAAAAGTGGAAGCGACATGTAATTGACATTCACTTTATTATAACCCCATCAAATAATTTTTTAACCTTTGTCAGTAAAAAACGACAACTTTTTCCTGAGGGGCGGTACGTTATAACGTTAGAAAACGAACAGTTTAGAGCGGCGCGGTGGGCGGTAGCCCCACGACTTAGGCTTATGCTTAGTGTATGCCTCTTATAATGATTTTAACTTAGGCTAAGACTAAGGCTTAGGCTTAGTATATCGAGAACGACATGGCCTGCATTTTATTTCCACCCTCAGGGTTACTTAGGGCACTCTTGCAACGCCCATGACATATACTATACATATACATGCATATTTATATATTAGTGGTAATCCGAAAATGTGGTAACGCATGCAAATTTATTCCTATGACACGCTTGATTAAAACTTGATTTTTGTACGGATGTCACTGTATATTATTTTGTATGTAGCATGTATTACTCTTGAGGCACTAAAAACCGCAGCCTATATTCCTCAATGCTACTTGGAATAATTTTTGGGGTTTGTGGCTGTTTTATAGTAAATACTGTTGTCATTTTGTCTAGAGAAATTGTTATTTAAATATGCATTTATTAAAATAACTGTTGTTATATTAAGTTGTCCGAAGAGCATTATGTTTTATTGGGCATCGTTGAGTTAAAAGCTTTATTTAGTTTAGTTGGCGAGGCATTAATACCGTTCTAGTATATAAGATATATACTTTGTATTTGGTACTTTTGCAATTGATGCCGAATCACACTTGTGAGTTTCAAACAGAGCCGCGTAAAATAGCAACAACCGTACGATCGCTCACACTGATGTTATAAGGTTCCACAAGGTACCTATGTGCAAGATACCAGTAGTATAAGAGATGATAGTTACTTTGAAAAGATATATCAACATACAGCGAACATAATATATATTTACACTTTGCGATATTTTAGCCTTGCAGTATTGGTTTATGGTGTATTTCGTACAATGTTGAGCAACCTTTGTCGCGGTTTCGGCATGAATCTGGGTTGTTTGGATGTGACGATCCTACGCTAACCGCTACATTATTTGAGAGCTGTTCCTCGGTCCATTTTAAGGAATGAATCTCGCAAAGCTAGCCAATAACAACACACGTCCAGGACAAAGTCGGTTAACGCATCGATTCACAAAGCACTCTGCATCAAATGTGTCGCACTATGCGGGAATGGATAAAATGTGCTGTTACTCAACTTTGAGACGACACAAGCAACTTGAAGTATGTCCCAGTTCGGATATACTTGAAATATAAAGAAAATTGTAAAATGGTCAACATTGTAAAATATGACAAAGCGCTTAAACATCTTGAATCTTGTATTGGATCTAAGATTTACAGGTTTGTTTATTTAGGAATGATGCATTGTCCAAAGCCACGTTTCATCGCCTATAAGTACGACCGAACCTAATTTTCACCAGCTAATTTCCATTTCGGCTAAGACGACTGGATATATGTTATTTCGTTATTCAAACTCTTGTCTTACCACTGCGACATATAAATTTAACACAAAGTCCACAATCATATGGGCCCTTTTCAAATTTTTATTATTAAGTATCATGAAAATTTATACAAATATTTTCATGTTACAGTTATGTTACGAAATTGTGTTGAAATTACAAGAACCGTTCGTTAATAATTTATAACCGCAGCACGAACGTTAGCGGTGCATATGCAAAAAGATGATTCTTAAATGAGGGCTTAATAAATTGATTTTATTTATCAGTAAATAAATATATCAGCAACCGAGTAGTCATGTGATACTTCAAATGCAACATTGATCAGACTAAACAATTATTGAGCAATTATAACTGTGCGAAAGAAATAGTTTGTAAAAGTCTGTACTAAAATTTGATCAATTATTAATCTAAGCCTCTCTATGTAACTTCTGATATGTTTTGCCTAATGTTTGCAGATATATGCTTCATAATGTTCTGTGTCATTGGCGTGATAATTAAGCTACAAATTTCTATACGTTGTCTTCATGTTGCACAATTGTTTACTGTTTGTTGCTGCATGGTTTTACAATGGTACATATGATTTTTAAATAGACATGGTTTTTCCAGTGTGTCTTCTAAATTAACAGGACCAGGATGAAACAACGTCCCTCATAGAAATCTAAACAAATATTTTTGGCACAGCTACGCAAGAAGTGAAAGATGAGGAAATTATTACACGATCATAAAAAGATGAAATTTATTATATAGTTTTTGTGTACAGTGGCATCGTTGGGAAGGCGATTAAATTGGGCAATTCTTGTAAATAGTGGCATTTTTCATCAGCGACTTTAGAACTAGCAATGGTAATATTTCAGCGAACCCAAACTTGAGACGTGGTTCAAAAGTTCTGCGTAAAAATTCTAGCAATGGAACGCACGCACTTTACATGTTATTTCAAGTAAAGAATATTGCGCAAGCATTACCTTATGCCACGCCGTTCTCGTTATACTAAACCTAAGCCATAGCCTAATTTAAGCCATTACATGAAACATGCACTAAGCCTAAGCCTTTTTCGGGGAGCTGCCGCCACAATCTAATCTATTTTTTCTAATGATATAACGTATTACTCCTCAGGGTTACCTAGGCTTACGTTTCAGAAGTGCCGAATTGTTTGACATGTTTTGCAATGGTATAATCGAACTTTATCAGCAGATTATGTTAAAAATTACAAGGTGCCCACGCTGGGCTAAAATTGAATGTTGCATTTTTTGCGTAATTATTCGAAAATAACGTGTACGTCAAAAATTTAAAAATTTTTTAGTTAATTTGCACGTCCCTACTTCGACGACTAATCTGAATAGTATGTTTGAAATGTCAAGGTTGTAAAGTTTAACCATCAAATTGAACTAGAAATGTGTCGCATTATTGTCGCGTGGTTGGCTTCTACATTATCTTGGAGGCTATACAAGATTATATAAAATTCGTTGAGTTTCTGATATTTGTCTAGGTCTTACAAGCCCTGAGATTTTTGTTCGATCAACGAGTCAGTCGCTGCCAACGATGATAGAGTCAGTCCTGATCGAGGGGCGCGGAGTAAATAGTTTATCATATTCAAATTTTATTTCTTAGTTTAATAGCCCTACTATACCTTGTTATCTGACATTGTTCTGTATAGGCAATAGTTATTCAATCCTGGGACTTAGCGCTGATTCCGAGTTTAACAAATGTTAAAGTTTATTAAGAGCAAACGGGCTACTCTAAAAATTTCCTACTGAGGGAACAGTGGTGCTAAAATAATTTTGTTGCATGAAAGAATAGGGGTAATCCGAAATTCTTATTGCCAGAGGGCACAACAGTGCTCCAATTTCGTGCTGTTGACTAGGGTGAGCTACGCTTACGTCAAAGCTTAAGCCGGATAGAAGGATCCACCCAGTAGTACATAGAGTTTGCTGGAGCGGTATTATCATATTTGGATCCTTAGATCCTCCGTGTCTGTCTAAAAAACTCATTTATTTACTGCCGTGCGTTTATCTTAGTAATATTATGTTAGGCATTTATTATATTCGTACAGCAAGTGGTATCTTAATTTCTGAGTAATGCTATTACACTGGTTTACAATTTGAAAGTTGAATTACTTAATACGACACGCTCTGGTACAACACAGTGTATACTATGTAAATGCTTTCGTAATAATTATTATATGTAAACAGAAATATATAAAAATGTGCCAGTAGAAATGATTCAATTACATCTCCAACATAATATAGAATAACCAAAGCTGCAAGTTGAACATCATCATCACATTCTTAATGGTTTCTGCTGACAATCTACCTTTGTAATAAAAATTACTATTTGCCCAATACATAAACATCTATTATATTGCTTAGAATGAAATCAATCTTTTTTAGTTTATAAATGAAATTTTCGATTGATACTTGTTGATTTATTATAGGTAACTATGTAACCTTGGTCGTATGTATGTTTTTAGGAACTTATTAGAACATGTCAATGATCTGTGCACGAAATAGGAGCAAAAATTAGCCTACACTTATGAATAGTTTTCATACGTGCACATACTGTAAATAATCATTAGGCTTTTCATATGTGAGTTTCGTGTGAATTTCGAGTAGTGCTGAACAAACCTGTGTGCTTCATCGGCGTATGTAATCCTGATCGTTTGGCTACGAGTCTCATACACTAGCTCCGAAGAGTCTCATACACTAGCTCCGAGTCTCATACACTAGCTCAGAGCTTAAAGCCCTTTGAGAACTCAACCATTGGGAAACAAAAAAATCAAAAAATGTCATAAAACTGGCCAAAATGGATATTATCTGATCCAGCTCGTTGAGTTGAATAGAATATTACAAAACTTTATTATTGCGTCTTAAAATTTGATCAATTTAGGTTTTGGGGGCGGCTAAAGGAAAGGACTCTAAAAATGTTCGATTATAACCAGATCTTATGCAAACTAACAATAAAATTTTACTGCGACAAAACAAAAATAGCCGTAGCAATATCTCGCAGCAAATTTATTAGGAACTAGTTGTGTCTTGTAATAAAGTTGACTGTTCTCAAGACACTGCCGTGACACTAATGATATAACTAATAGGTATCCAAGATCAGGTGGGGGAATACTGTGTGTTTTAGGGGAGAGGAAGGTACGGCAGGGAGATACATTTTAAAATTTTAGAAATTGTTAATTTTCCCTTATTATGCTAAAATTTTATCCAATTATTTGCAATTTTTACTAAAACTTCTTCCAATATTTGCTGATGTTACTTAGTTTTCGCTAAAAATTTTCACCCTTCTTCGAGGGAAGGTGTGTGAGGTGAAGACGAAGGAGGAGAGGAGACAGGACTTCAGGTGGGAAAATGTGATTTTGGGGTTCCGACCTTCATCCCGCACCTCTCATTAATGACAACTATGATATAACTATAGATGGTTGTACTGAAAACTGCGAATTTTTGTTCGCTTTTCTCTTGAACAAAAATGAATTGGTAGCTGCATAAAGAGCTATGTTTTGTGCAGCAAGCAGTAAAAACCATATTTTTCTTACCTTATGTTTCAAATTTTTGTGCGCTTTTCTTTTGAACAAAAATGAATTGGTAGCTACATAAATAGATATGTTTTGTGCAGCAAGCTGTAAAAAACCGTATTTTTATTGCCTTATGTTTCAAATTTTTGTTCACTTTTCTCTTGAACAAAAATGAATTGGTAGCTGCATAAAGAGCTATGTTTTGTGCAGCAAGCAGTAAAAAACCATATTTTTTGCCTTATGTTATAAATTTTTGTTCGGTTTTCTTTTGAACAAAAATGAATTGGTAGCTACATAAAGAGCTATGTTTTGTGCAGCAAGCTGTAAAAAATCATATTTTTCTTGCCTTATGTTTCTGATTCAGTTTTAATACTTGTATCTAATTTATTTATTTACCTTTAGTTTTCACGGCGGTTAGGAATCAGCAAAAATTAGCGTTTATGCATAACATAGCATACTATCTCGGTTAAATACTTTTAAATATCAAGTGTGAATTTATAATATAACTAGGGTTAACACTCATAAAACACCTAAAAGATTTCTCCTATATACTAGTAGGGCTAAACAGCTAGTTTTTTGCCATATGTCCAACAACACTTTTTACACACAATTCCAGACAAAAATGCTGAAAACCCGATGCTAAGAGCCTCAGCATGACATTGCGCTTCAGCGGAATTATATTCCATTATGTAAATTAGTTTTATCTGTAAATATAAAAGATGTTGTAGCACAACGTCCAAAAGCCAAAAATAAAATCAAAATTATACAGCTAAAACCCATTAGGTAACAAGACTAACGTCGATTAAATATTTGTGCATTCCGTCGCGGTAATGCGGCCGTATTATAAAACAGCGGCCAACCGAACGACCAAAAGAAACCCGGCAAATGAACAGGATTTAGTATTTATAAAATCATGTTCAAATTCTTCTATACCACCAGCCACCAGTTTCAATGCGAATAATATGTCATGATTTGGGGGATTGTGGCGGCAGCCATATAAAGAAAAATAGGCACACATTGTTGTTTAGCCAAACTGTAATAGCTTATCGACTATGTCGCATGAGCCTTTCTTCAAGCTAATGGTAAACAATACGAGAGTAAGTAAGGCTTTTGATTATATAGATATGAAATTACAGCAAAACAGTTCTTAAGTTCCAAGTATTCTCAAAATTAAGTATACTGCTGATTGAAATGTTGGTAAAATCATTACGGAAAATGAAATACGACCGACATATTGACTCTACGTCGTTAGTTTATGTGCTGCTTATTCAGCTGTATGCGCACTATAGCGATTAATCGATTAAGTTACAATTTGCACTCACATAATTTTATTTTTCTACGTTGGTCTGTAATTGTGCAATTACTAATTTCAAATATGTTAGTATCTGCTACGGAAGTGCTTACTTCAGCTTTCAAAAAGTGTTTATCGTACATTTGAAGCAGTAATATCTGTGCGGTTATAAGCGAAAGTTTCGACCTGAAAACCCATGTTGTGCAAAGACATAGATTGGAAACGTTATTTATAACACATGAATAACCATATATATTCATACATATATTATAATACAAATATGAACATAGGAACATATATACACATGCAATATATACATGAATGAGCATATTTATAATGCGAGGCATACATACAAAACAGCCGCAGAATTGGTTACAATTTACCTTTCATGTTCGTAATTTGTCTATCGTGCGATGTTTCACAGACTCAAGCGGGCGCCAGGGATCGAACCCGAGACGTTCCAGTGAAAGTTTAGTACGTACACCACTGAGCTATATGGGAGCTGTTGCTCGGTTCCTTAAAGAACCTCAAAACTCGAGCGTGTAACAATGCACGCGCAAACGTGTCAAAACTACCGTTTCTATTCGTGCTCTATTCGTGTCAAAACTACCGTTTCTATTTATAGGTGAAATTTGGTTAGCTCTATATATTTAATCCACAAAACGAGAATATGTCATATATATAATACAACTATTATCACAAATTTCGAACATTTCGTGAGCGAAACGTTAGCTGGAAACCATGTTCTGCAGCTACCCATAATCTTGATTTGAAACGATATTATTGAAGTCAAACTGATTCACCTCAAACTCATTTGAAAACGGCCGCAAAAAATCGACATCTTCTTGAGATAGCTAATTTTAAAAGACTCGATGTCTGAAACACTAAAATCGATCGGATCAAATCAAAACAAATTTTAATTTTAATCATCATAGTGTGCACATGTCACATAATTCACGCATAATTCCGCATAAGCAAAAAAATCCTCTAAAATTGGATATCTTAACTTCGAAAATGTGTCAAGTCTTCAAAGTAAAGCAATAACTACAAATTAACCAAAGAGTATCATATTTCGCTTATACTAGCGCAGTACTCAAACTATATGGAATATTGTCCTTCACTTCAGAGTACATATTTATCGTCAAATTAGCAATAGCCGAGCGTTTTAGACAAACGCGTACTGTAGACCCATGAAAGAGCTTTAGTAGCCACGAATGATCACGAATTTCTTTTATCCACGGATCATTCAGTGTGTACATTAGTTTTGTGATGTGATGGTCTTGGATGTTAAAACCATAAATTGTTTGCTTCAGTGCTTACTGCAGTGAAGGAAAAAATACAGAACATGTTTAACAATAAACTGATTAGTGGCAAACCACGAAGCGTTTATAATAGCCGCAATGTCACTGGATAACATCGCAGGCGACGCATGATAAAACACAATTGAGCCTAGTGATAGTTTCAACTGCTTATATAGGGGCTCGTCGACAGGAACACATAACACCCATCTTGAGGCGTCTGCACTGGCTTCACTCTAATTTGGTGTGTGTAACTAAGGTTGAAGCTAGTAACGCAGTAAGCGTTTTATATCCTGTATGCACGCATTTCGCCGAAAACGATGGAATATACAAGTTTGATTCAAATAACAGCCATAATAGCTGCATCAAACTTCGTTTAAAGTGAACAAAAAATGAGTCGATGGCCCTTTGCGTATTTCAAGTTAATTATACTGTATTTAGCTGAAATCCTATGGTTAATGCGAACTGCTCGCTCAAAACTCATTGTCAGTATTGCAAATTCTAGCGTGATAAATTATGCTATTTTCATAAGCCCAAATTTTGCTTGACTATGATCATCAAACAACAAAGAAATGAAAAGCATTTTTAGAAGAACTACTCGGTGATTGAAAAAGCGCTGCACTAATTTCATTAAATACTAAGTATATATTTGATGACGCATATATATCTAATATTGCCTGATTGAAAGCTTATTGAAAAAAAATTGTTTTCACTAATATTGTCGCATATCATGTACAGAATACGAATCTGGTTTGTGGTAGTCCAGTTCAGTCGAACATTTACAAAGGGCTTCATCTTAGCCAGAGACAATCTGATCATTGCACGTACTAAAGATAAAAAATCATCATAGTGGAGGTTTTAAACTGAACAATTACTAACCAAAATCGATTTCAAAACATCATATTTAACGCATTTATGCAGTATAAAAAACACAATATGCTCACAGTTAAAATGAACGAGCTTAATTACACATTATATTTATGAGGTTGGACGAGAAACAGTTACATTCGTCAGAGAGCGTGTCAGAAAGGCGCGCATTAAATAAGGTCCGAACTGGGAAAAGCCACGCGATACGCAAAGTAGTCTGACATCGGAGACCGGGTCTGAAAAAATAGGGTCCATAAACGACACAAGAAATATACAAACACAGAACTAGCCGCTGTTTTACACTAGATCGAAGACATGCAACACGCCAGACAATGTAATAAAATTTATAAAATAAATAATTTATGGTATGTATTTAACGTATGTAAATATTAAACGAAGGCTTTTGGAACCGTGAAACGCAGATCGGTAAGAGAACAATATGACAACAAAGTAATCTGCAACTTTACTACCAATCCTTTATACTATATTATTTTGAAGGTTAAAACGCAGATTAATAAGAGAACAATATGACAACAAAATAATCTGCAACTTTACTACCAATCCTTTATGCTATATTATTTTGAAGGTTAAAACGCAGATTAATAAGAGAACAATATGACAACAAAATAATCTGCAACTTTACTACCAATCCTTTATACTAAATTATTTTGAAGGTTAAAACGCAGATTAATAAGAGAACAATATGACAACAAAGTAATCTGCAACTTTACTACCAATCCTTTATACTATATTATTTTGAAGGTTAAAACGCAGATTAATAAGAGAACAATATGACAACAAAATAATCTGCAACTTTACTACCAATCCTTTATACTATATTATTTTGAAGGTTAAAACGCAGATTAATAAGAGAACAATATGACAACAAAATAATCTGCAACCTTACTACCAATCCTTTATACTAAATTATTTTGAAGGTTAAAACGCAGATCGATTAGAGAACAATATGACAACAAAATAATCTGCAACTTTACTACCAATCCTTTATACTAAATTATTTTGAAGGTTAAAATTTTAGATTAAAAAACAGCCGGATGAGATATCAAATTTTTGACACGCAAAACTTTGAGATCAATACGTTACAATGTTAGAAAAACGAACAGCTTAGTGCGGGTGCTTCACATAGTGTTAGGCTTTAGTGGAAGGGACTTAAGGCTAATGCTAACATTTAGGCTTAGTATATATGCCGAGAACGGTATGGTCTACATTCCAATGATGTCCCTTCAGGTTACTTTGATAAAAAAATTTTATGCTGAGGCAAAATTTTGTCAAGATTGTTATTTCAACGTGAGCTTAAAAATTTTTAAATTGTTTAAAAGTAGAAATTAGCTGGAATAAAATAATGGAATTAACACATAAAACTATAGTAGGCATCCACGTCCGTGGCAATAATTATTATGGGTCTAGATTAAAAAGCAAACGATGCCGCAATTGAAGCTATTTTGAAAAACCTAAGAGATCCGACGACGTTCGGTAACAGTCCGGATAGATTTTGTAATTATTAGCATTTTAGCATTGTCAATATATGGATACAGCGTTACCTAAGTATCCCGTTCACTCAAAGTGAAAGCACATAACACTGTCATTGTAGTTTTGCACTTTTGTTGCTGACACATGTCCTAAATATAAGTAATCAATAATTATACAATATGCAAAGTTTTTATTACAAAATTTTCGTTTGCACAAGATATGACACGATTTACATATCATTACCCTTATGTCTGTTATGTACTAAAACATAACAACACATTACATGCGTTGACACATTATTATGTAATATATGTTCTGCTTTAAAAGCATATTTGTACTAAAATCAAAAATTATACATATATATGCTATTAGAATAAGAAAACATAAAAAAATTCAAATTTAGAGTTTACATAATAAAAACAAGCATTATCTTCGTGCAAACAAATTCCAGCATGTTGGCGTGTTCTCCAACATTACGTACACTGACACCACCAGCACATTTCCCTCGGTCAGTAAAGTGATTTTTATTCTATAAATTAAATCGACTAATAAAGAATTTTAATTATTGGTAAATATACACATATGGGTTTTCATTCATATATACCAACAACCATAAGGAGCCACCTCGCACGCCAAAGTAACATTTTAGCAAAAATCAATATAACTTTCCCTGTTAAAGTTCTTAATTTGGGATTGCGAGGAAAGATTAATATACATATATGGGTTTTCATTCATATATACCAACAACCATAAGGAGCCACCTCGCACGCCAAAGCGACGCTTTAGCAAAAATCAATATAACTTTCCCTGTTAAAGTTCATAATTTGGGATTGCAGGAAAGATTTTATATTGCTAGAATCTTCGCAGCATATACGTTACATTCCGTAATTTATACTCTGTTCACCCAAGATTTGAAATACAAACGTCGATAGCTACCTTTCAGCCCTGAGTAGTCTGAACTGTTGCTGTATAATTGCTAAAATTTTCAAACCGAATGCTATTTTAAGCAATGTACCATTCTTCTGCGAGCCAATAAAAGCACGATGTCCCCGTTTTGGTGGCGCAATCGTTGTAAATTCATTTGTTAGCGTCTATTGTGTGGTTAAGGTTGACTGTATTCAAGTGTCATTTTGACTTAAAAAGTTTACCAAAGCCAACAGTCGTGGACAATATGTACAAACTTCAAAATTTTCAAGATATAATGTAGAACAATCCTATCAGGAATCGTCTACACCAAAGTAAATGAATCTACCGATAACTATCAACTCAACTAGCTCCACTGTCTGAAAATACAGCTACGTAGGGTGAAAATTATCTTTTTGCAAAATTTAATTTATAACTGAAGTATGTCACAAAACTTATGACCTAAACCATAATTAGACATAAGAGTAACACATGTGATCTGCTACAGACTGAACAGGTATTTTAATGCCGATGCACGGGTCTAAAATGGTTTTGACTAAAGCAGTAAATTGTAAAGATCACGAATTTTTCTGCGTTAAACATGTTTAATAGTCGAGATTGAGGTCTGTAAAATATTATGTAAGACGTTTGTAATAAATGTAAAATTGGGATTATTTAGTTTTTAGCAAGACAGAGTACAGTGTTAATTTCTGATTTTGTCGTTAAATATGCGCAGACGAAACCAAGACTTTGGGCATACACAAGGCCAAAACTGTTGCTCGTTCCGTAGTAGTTACATTTATATAGTATTCCAAAATTATCATCTTCGGGAGCGCAACACAAATTACAGTGATACTACTGCTCAGTTGGACGAAAACTAATCAATATCGATGCCGAATCTGGTACTATTATATTACAAAACAGCTCAATCAAATAATAGCTAGCCATGCCGTGAATCGCGAATATACAATTTCATTAACATGTATAGCATAATAATATATATTGTGTATCAGATAAACACAAGCTTTTCAGAGTATTGTTTCAATCAAATATCGTATACACCACCATCGTGATGGATGGTGGTGAACAATTTTTTTTAACACATTATCGCATTGTATTCAATATCGTCTAATAGTATAAAATCATCTTTGTTCTGAAAATTTGATCCTGATATACGAACCTAAAATTAAATTAATAGTATATACTTAGTTTCATGCTGCCCAACTGCATTCCAGAAGGGCACCTACGATAAACGTTAGTGTAACCTGTAATTTTTATTGAACTGGAGCATATTATATATCATGTTAGCACACGGTCATTCATAACGTGATATTTATTATTAAATCAGAAGCAAAAAAAAACAACCAATGAAGGTATATTCTTATGAATGGTAATTCATTCAGGTTTTCAAAAGAAAGCATATCACTAGATCCAAGCCCATGGAATAACCATATATGTTATTTTGCTATATTATGTAAGTGCCGGGAAATATTCGGTAAAATCCTCAGTAGAAACGCATGTTTCTATGCCGAAACAAAAGTTGTTCGATAATTTTACACGATCAAGTTTGCATTATGTAATCCAATGTATAGAAAAATATATTATTCCAAGTCCGTGCTATTATGTGTTATGACTTGGCTTCAGTAGCCTATTATAGAATATCAAAAGAGCATATAAGTGTGTACACCTGTACGAAAGCTCTAGATGAGCAATCTGGACTGATCTGGAGACCACTGCCTACATCATTTATTATTATGTGGTGCGAAAACAACAACTAGATCTGTCCACGACGAAGGTTAAAATTATAGACCGTTTCAGTTTGAATTTTCAGTTTTCCGATTTAAACCGAATCGATTTAAATCAGCTTGTTCCACCAGAGATCAATTAAGATTAGCTATTCGCGTTAGCGGAAGTTAATTTAGCATCAAAAATATTTCGATAGCTATGTGCTTTATTGTAATAATTTCATATAACAAATAAAATAAAAACGTATAATCCGACTAGTACCGCCAGAGAGGTAGAAACTGAAAGGCGACTTTTCCTGGTTGACCCCAACTTTTCATCCAAATCTTAGAATTTGCGCTGGCTCAATTTGCCAAACCGATAACGTTCTCATTCGCTCAACCAGAAAATATGAGAACGTTATATATTGTGCTAATGATACAGCTAAAATTGATAAACGACGTTAGATGAGTATCTCAGTGGCTATGTCAAGGCCCGACAAGCCCATGATTGCAGCCCATGATTGCAACCTTAGTTCTGTCAATATTTTCTGATATTACAACCTATCATGCTTGCGATGCTAGTTACGGTAGCACAAACACGAAGACCAATGCTGTTTGGAAGCGGTATTCCAAACACAATTAGTTTACACCAGATGTGTGTACGGCTGTTATATGCAGTATGTACTACTTATTTCATCTTCGTGATGCATAACTTATAAACAAACTCAGCGCCTGATAATTGTCCAATTTGTAAAAACGGCATTGCAGTTAATTGTATATATAGGAATTATTGTGATGAAGAAATGTACTATTTTTCAAAACCTCCTAATCATAAATATCCGGCTTAGGAGAGGGAGTATATGGCTGCATCGAAGGAGGAGATGTGTGGTGTAGTACAGATTGGCCAGAAAATTAACAAACATTTTCTACAGTCTCCCCAATTTTGTCCTCCCCATTTTCCCTAGTTTTCTGTTAAAATCATTACTGTAATTTAGATCATAATTGATGAAATATTGCGCGCAACTGTAAGCAGGAAAGGACAAACGGAAATATTTATCTTAAAGACACGGTCCTTAGGGAAGTAGCCAACTAACCCACTTTGGACACACAAAGCGGCATATAATTTTCTTAAAAGCTTCCAGCGCTAGAATGTTCAGTCTTTCACTCCTTTTATAAAAATTTTATTTGGCGTGATAGTTACCCCGCCAAAGATTTTTGCGGCGCTATCAGCTACCAAGACGCCAGCCTCAAATGATATAATACCAAGAATTACCATGTACCATATAGTTACTAATATTGTTCGATATCTCATTGGCTTGTGGAATGAATGCTTGTAACTGATACGACCACCAAAGAATTTTGAGAGTAGCCTATACCGCGCCAAAACAGCCTGTTGCGATACCACTATCATATTCTTGTGGTTAGGACAAGGACGTCATAATTGTTCAGAGTGATATATAAAAGAATAACAGAATTATCTTTGAATGTCAATCATTTGCTTCAAAATCCAGGCAAAAAATGCATTAAAACTTAGGATCTAATTAGGAGATTTGGCGGAGCAACGGCGAAACATTTTCTTATATATCGTCAAATTTCTATAATGGTCCATTTTGTTATTAGCTAACACTTGATGACCCAAATAGTTCAGAACACAGCGATAGCATCGCAGTACCTAAGCCTATTTGTCCACACAAAACAAATCCCATAAATGTGTACCAAGCCGAATCAGCAATAACCCTTGTAACACCGGAGCGAAGCTAAGGACATATACCAGCCTGCTTTCATTTCTTCACTCGCTTCTTAAAATGTCCGCACACCAAATAATTTTATATCTCAATAAGCCCTTGCTTCACAATCGGAAGCGCTCCTCTGCTCAAGATAACTAGCATTAATCTTAACCCTTTACGTGGTTTTGAATAATCGATACTTATCATTCAAGAATAAACAGATGAAAAAATTCCTGCACGTAGCTGCATGAGTTTACAATTTTGTATATATTTGGCGTTTTGGTTGAATAAATAGACTTTCTTGAAAACCATTGTTGTCATACAAGCGTATAGCTAGTGTAAAATACCACACATGCTCACAGGCGGTAGGGGGTTACCCCTGAGACGTTGAACCCACTAACTAACCTGTCGCGCGAAGAGCTGACCTCTCCTTGCCGGTGCCTCAACAACCCCCACCCTCTTGGTGTTGCCGCGGGCTCCGAACCCATAGTCACCGAAAGCGTTGCCGCCGCTTCTTCCTGAACCCCTACCGCCGGCCGCCTGACCCCCACCCCCGAGACTCCGAAGGCTGACCCCCCTAACAACTACTACCCCCGGAATTTCGCACCTCAAGTATGTATGGTAAATACAAGCTTTATTTATATCATATAATCTACGATCAAGAAGCGTTTGTTGATAAAATGTCTTTCAAACATAAACAGATAATATAATGGTCTAATTCAAACATTTTATCACAATTTAACTAAACAGCTACCAAAAACAAAACCTCCAACAAAAATAACTATATCATAAACGGTACATCAATCTTGCACACATGATAATTCCGCTGTGGCTCGTACAAAGAAAATAAATATAATTTACTATATTCACGATTAAAGATAGACGCTAACATCCGCTGAATTCATGAGCCATTTGTTCTGATCGAAAACCGTTGTATATTGCGTTTTATTACTGTTTTGCGTTGCATAAAACCATGTTCTCATGAAAAATATTCCATTTTGTAATCGGCGTAAGTCAAGCGTACAGCGCAACTTATATTTTAGGCCAAAATGTGGTTCTCGGAATAACAAGAGTTTGATCTTTAGAGCTATAAGTCGCAACTTTCAAAGCAAATTTGGGTAGCGTAAAAATATAATCGTGTAATCGGCCAGAGTCAAGTGTAGATCAGCAAGTTATATTTTAGGGCAGAATATATATTTCTGGGAATACAAGAGTGTGGTATTTAGCGCCATTTACGCAATTTTTGACGTGCATTTGAGACAACTTACCGAATGTACCAAACACATATAGGTCAGCTAAAGTTTAGCCTTATGCTTGGCTTACTCTCGGTATATGACAACTACAAATCCTTCACTATGAATTCTAACTATAAATTACAAGCGGAAAATATATGCTTCACAGAATATAGGAATTTATTGTTGAAGTTTTAGTCACAAGCCTTTAATAATGTAAATTTGTGCAAGGGTAAAAAATGTGCCGCCAAACGATTATCTTGCTAAGACTTAATTTCACGCTATTAGCTAGCTGGTTGGGATGCGACAAATTCTAGGTCTGTTTACACTCTCGGTGTGAGGTTAAAAGTGATATTAATATAATTTATTGCGAAAATTTTGTACCTCAAACGAGTGTGGCGATCCCGGAACTGTAACAAGAGCCGGACCTGGATCACCGGTAGTGATAGGTCTGTTTACGCTCTCGGCGCGAGGTTAAAAGTGATATTAAGATAATTTATTGCGAAAATTGTTTACCTCAAACAAGTGTGGCGATCCCGGAACTGTAACAAAAGCCGGACCTGGATCACCAGTAGTGATTGGATTACTGCATGTACTATCGTCTGGACCATCGATCACACGCGTACACACTCGAACGTTTGGATTGATGGTGGTCCAGTATCTGGAAATAAAATCGAATGCGGATAGCTACTACTAAATAGCAAACTATCTTAGCTCTTTAACCCTTTGCCCCTCCAATAAATCTGCATTTCGCGTAATGTTGAAGAAACTTTTGCCACTGCAGCGGAATGAACCTGCGAGCCTCGTTCGAAACACCATGTTATCTATGAGGTGCTGCTCGGTTTCTTAAAGAGCCTCGCAAATCGAGCTAATAACAACGCATGTGCAAACGCACGCCGCACGACAAACACCGCAAGTGTATCGCCTCGCAATGTAAGCTGCACTATATGTGCGACAGTATGCGGGAAGGGGTTAATAATGAATAAATACGTTCTACCTAGACTACTTATATACTACGTAGAGCATTTATATAATAACATGTAACGGCAGTGAGGAAACAACCCCGAAATGTATGATATTGTACCACCTGCGCAATGCACTGACAGGGTGGAATTAAACCGGAAATTCATGATTTCGTATCGTGAGCACAACGCACTGACAGCGAGGAATCAAACACGAAATGCGTGATTTCGTGCCGCGTGCGCAATGCATCGACTGCGAGGAATCAAATCCGAAATGCAAGATTCCGTGCTGTGTGCGCAATGCACTAACAGCGAGGAATCAAACACGAAATGCGCGATTTCGTGCCGCGTGCGCAATGCATCGACAGCAAGGAATCAAATCCGAAATGCGTGATTCCTTGCCATGTGTACAATGCACAGACTGGTTCCGAGAGTGTTTCTTGAATCCTTGCGGGTTCACGTAATCATAGCTAATTACAACGCATATATAAGACGCACAATACGCCATCAACTATCTATTGTCTACAATGATATGATAATTTGTTTTAAACGAATCATTGTTCACAAACTTTGTTTTTGCGACTTGGTTCAACTTTGCAAAAGCTCAGAAAATAAACATTCACTCAGTTAATCAATCATTCAATGACAATCCCTCAGTAATATAGAACAAGTCCGAATCTATGTTGCAAGAGATGAATTGATGCTTCTCTGGTAGTGCCAGGTTTTTAGTAAATTCCAAAACCAAATCGCTCCAAAAACCTTATGATACCACAAGATTTCATGTACGCAAAGGAACTACACTCCGGGAAATATTAAGTACGCAGAAGAATCACTGCTCGCATGCTCCTACAAAACTGGTCGCTTACGTGCTCTACTGGAGCTGTTGCATTCTCTGATCCAAGAGATCAATCCGTCTAGCAAGGCACAATTTATAATTAGCATACCTATATATGAGACGTCGGAGCATCGTATGATTAGCATATGTATGATATATAGACGTAATTTTGACTCAAAATATACATTTTACACATCATGTGTTTTCGTTTAAAGCCCATTAATATGATCGCCGACAAAAGGTTAGGCGTTTCTCAAAAATTAAGGCCAAATATATCCAACTATTATCAAATTACAGGCGATAACCGCACATTTAATCTGGTAAAATTTGAACTGTTACAAACAACTGTTAAAAAATTTTTTTAACAATTTGACTATAAAACAGCGAATTTTACATAATATTCCACCATGCAAAGTCTGTGGATGATGACGCTACACGTATATTTTATATTTTTCTGTTCAAATTTGAAACAAAAGTTGTATAGAAATTTCGACGGGACGATAGTTTTTAGGGGGCGGGAAGTACGAAAGTTGGAAAAGTACTATAAAAATTTGGAAGACAAGACGGAAGTTGGAGCAAGACAAATGTGGGAAGACTGTACACTGTAAAAGTGAAATAAATCACTCAAAAATCTACCGTGGCATCCCAAAGCATAACGCAGTGCAACATGAGTGGCACTCTGGTTAGAAGTTTGGTCATAAAATCAGGCTATTACTACACTGCAAAACATTGTTGACTTACTGAACATGCCCATTGCAATGTCAATTACTGGCTGTCAAAATGTGGCTCTCTATATATATGCTGTCATTTTAAATCGTAACGTTAAAGCGCTATGTTCTTTTCCGATAAAATCTGAATAACCAACGATATGTTATACCGCATTTGTCACATATCATTCGTAATAGCTGCAAACTGTGACACGATGCATTGCCGGAACTACAGCTATAAAGTGTTTTCGATTCATACGAAACATATATATACGTTATTTAGTGAAAGAGCAGAGCAGGCTATAACTGTAACAGGCCCGTTCCGGCCCGTTACGCGTCTTTTGCACGATTTTGATGGTAAAATTGTTTAAACGAGCCTCAAATCGCATTAGACAAGTTTTCATGGTGCCATGGGTGTCGATGATTGTGCCGCTTATCGATGTATCGTACCTGTATTTTGCCATTTGTCACATTTTACCATTGTATCGTACCTGTGTTATGCCATTTGTCATATTCTTGTCGTTGCATAATTTATTGTATTTGGATAAGTCCATGGTAACTCGGCGGAAACTGGCTTCGGTGGTTTGATTAGGTTTGGAAAAAATAGGAAAGAGCCTCTAACTTGTGCTGAAATAAGAGATCTGAACGGAACTCGACTACTTCTCCCCATTTCCCTATGGGAAATTCAAAATTCCTACCGTCCGGGAATAGGAGGCCTTTGACCATTTAAGGGATCGGAAAGTAATCAAAACCAAGACTATCAAGTTTACCTGGTTCAGGCAAACTATAGCTTAATGGTCGCGGAAGTAAGCCGAAACAAATGGGTTACAGTAGTTTCCGATTATTCGGAAATAACGGGTATCGGGCCTGTTTGTCGGCCCGTATCCGCCCAAAGGTTGATATTTCCCGAAAATGCCCCGAATTCTTTTCGGTAGAGAATTTTTAGGGCTTCCGAACGAGCTCAAGACATCACAAATCTATGGAGGATTTCCTGAGATATTCTAGGGACAAGTAGGTGAAAATCCAAATTAACAGCCAATACTTACACTAGGTTTGGCTGGTCACCATGGTTCCGTGTGGACCTGATGTAGGCATATATGGATATATAGTTATGTATATATAGATGTGTGTGCTGCCTGATTTTCGTGTCGTGGCACGTCTATTTTTACCGCCCCACCGCATCAAAACCCTTTTTTTATAGCATCCTTTGACGCCCAAAATTGCCTGACCACCATACTAACAACTGGTTTTTCTGGTAATCATCGGATCAGTGATTGAAAGTACGCGTGTTTCCAAGTAGACTACTCATCTAGGCATCTGGCGAGGCCAGGCGGGTCTCGATCTGAACAGTCATCCCGCTGCTATATAGCTTACTTCTCTGTTTTATAATGCACCAAGAAAATTCAACATAAAATGCCGTCTGTTTGTACCAACTCCGTATTTGACCCTTGACTATAAATAGGCTCATGCGACCCCTCATTCTACTCGCCTGCTTTTGGCGAGTACAACGATATCCGACGGGCCTCCGCCCGCCTCCTCGTTAGTTCACTATAACCCGCCAAACTGCGCCCAATCCGGCATACCGACTGAAAGTGGGTACAAACCAACCGAAAATTCATCCCCAACTCGTAAGTAGGCAAATCGCCCCTCATTGTATTCACCACGTCGAGACCTCTCCAAAAATGCCCGGCGGCCTCCGTCCGTTGCATCGGTAACCCGGGACGGCCGACCAAAATGCCCCTACCACTATCGACACTCTCTCTATCCACAACGATTTTAGTGCCCCTCTAAGCGCTGCCGTTAAGGCAAAGAAATCACCCCTCATTTAAATCGCCTTCCCAAGGCGAGTCCAACGATACCCGGCGGGCGTCGCTCGGCCCACCCGTTAGCGCGGGAACGCCCGCTGAAACCCTGTATACTAATATATGTCGGAACCCAAAATTGGGTCCCGACCCGCCACTGCGTCTACCCCCCTCGTGTTTGGTATCGTTCGGCCCCGTTCTTCGTCCTGGGACCGAATTTCGCCCCAGCCCCTCGAAAATCCCTCGAGAACCCCCTGTCCCGCCTCCCTTCCCGTGCCCCTTCTTTTCCGTTTTTCTTTTCCGTTTTCTCTCTTTTTCTCTCTCTAACCGACTTCTTTGGTCGGTTGTCGCTGTTGTTGTTGTCGTCGTGATTGTGTTGTGTCGTTGTTGTTGTAGTTGATGTGTTGTTGTTGTTGTTGTTGTTGTTCTGCGTGTTTCTGGTGTGAACTTGGGCGACCTTTCTGTCGCTCAGGTCGCCTGTGTGTCTCATGTGTAGTGTGTGTTTATGTGCTCATGAGCATTGCATGTGTATGTGTATATATATATACATATATATATATATATATATATGGACTCTACATACGAGGACAATACAAAAAAAAGAAAATAGGACGGACATGTAAAATTCCACTAAATCTATAAGTTTTACGAACAGACTGGACGCTTAGGACTAGGAAAGACGGGGTTAGGTTTAGGGCCCTCCCGTGGGCTCTGGGCATTCCTGAATAGGACCCCCGATAGCCCAACGGGTACCTAGGAATGTGCTGCGCCCCCTACCGCGAAATAAGCTCACTCCCACCTTCGGTTCTCCCCTTCGGGACGTCTAAAGACGTCCTGTCGGGATATTTGATTAGCTGTCAGCTAGGAATGTTAGGAATGTTTGACTTTATCTTTTAAGCCAACATATAAACGTGCAATGTTTGCACGTCTACCCATGGGAGTAGTGGTAAGATTTAGCCCCAGATGGCCTCTAAATAAGCTTAATTAGGTGATGGATGAGGCAGCTAACTCGCTGAATAGCTGGAATTTGACCTCAAATCGGCGAGTTAGCTGGGGTAAATTTGATGGATGAGGACCAGAACACCAATCTGTCCCGAAATGAGGACAGATTTCCAGCTTAAATCCAAGTATTTTATATGGAAAAAAGATTCAAAATTTTAAATTTGACGGGTGACCCAACCATTTAGTAGAACAGTTGGGGGGATAACAGTCGATTTAGGATTAGGTAATAGATTAAGAGATCTTAGTAATGATCTTCAGATCTGTTCTTCACATAATTTTAAAAGTTACGCAGGAATTTAAGCTAAAACTCACAGATGGTCGACCTCCGAGTATTCAGAGGGTTCAAATTTGATGTCGGCGATTTCGATTGAAGCCGACTCTCTCTAAAATGGACCCAGGGTTTACGATAGCTGTCAAAAATAAAATCTTGGGAATTTTTCGATTGGGCGCCCGGGTTTGAACTCGAAAAAGTGGGCTTCACAAGACCATCACCGATTGGATGGCGACAAAGTCGCTATCCCTCAATATAGCTGAAAATTTTGAGGCGACGACTACCGCGTCGTCTCTAGGAATCAGTTCGACTTCGGCAGCGCGGAGTTCGGTCGACTCTACTGACCGGCTCCCACGCTTGAGTTTATGTACAGTTTCGTAATGTTCGTTTGCTTGCTTGTGCTTTTTGTTCTTCGAGTTTGGAATGGAAGTCGACGACGGGAGGACCCGCGCCGACATCTTCCGTCTCGCGGAAGGGGACCAGCGATTGCTGTCCCGGATCGACAGCTGTGAGTTAGGAGGAAAATCGAGAAATTGGGGGTTTATTTTCCCCAGATGTAACAGGAACCGTTTATTCATAAAAGACAAACTTAGTTGATCATGCTTGACCTTGCTTTTACAGGTTGAACCGACGCCTATCAGTGGAAGCCTCGCCTTCCCCGCCAATTTTCTATACTTTACATGTTATTAGACAAACCTCCTCAAGTCGAGTTCCGTTTTGGGCACCTCGAGCGATTGCACAGAAGGTACCAAATCATAGGCACCAAAGCCTAAGTCATTCTGATTCCCCGTGGTCATAGGTAAGGCAAATCAAAATGGACGCCTCTCGTCCGTACTTTTTACATGACGTATTACTCTTGAGTTACTGTTGTCGAATTTTCCTGAGCTGATCACGGTAAAATTTTACCCCGCAACCATAGGGACTTGCTTATTCGCTTGTTTCTGGTTATGCTTATGGTTTACAAATTTATAACTTAGTGGACCGTTCGATGCTCATGCTGCTGCTTGATCTCGGACTGACTTTGCAGATAGGGACAGAGGACTAGCCTCTGTCGGGCTTTAGGAAGCCCCAAAATTTCGTTTCTCAATTTGAGTTAAGTAAATTTGGGAATATAAAAGACTAAACAAATTCTAAGTGCTTTCAGCTTGAGCATAAGGTCTTGGCACTCCGTAAGGAGCATCTTTACTCACCATTGACGGATTTGAGGTATACTTTCGATTTGTAAGGATGAGCGTTTTTGTGCATTATTAAAGACTGAAAGAGCCTCGTTTAAAGTAGACTAGACCGCCCGAGATCCCGACCGCCCCGCACGACGAAGCGTGTCAGTAACCGGGTAAATTCACGACGATAAAATGCCATCTGCTGGTAACACCCTTGCCGAGCTATCAAAATCACCAAGGTTCACCATACCACACGCCCGTGGTTAAGTTCCACAGTTAGATCGAGGAAAAGGGCTTTCCCCTAAAATGAACTGACAACCTAGTCAGTTGCCGTTTCCGGGTAGGGTTGACTTTTGGGAGGTACGCAACGGTACCTCCATGCTAGAAATAAAACCACAATATCCTAACTTAAACAAAAGAAAAATCGCGTCCTCTCGCGAGTCGTTTTGACCCCAAACCGAGCAAGTGCAAAACCCCGTTTTCTTTTTGGAGCGACTTGATCGCTGAGTTTAGGCAGTTTTCTATTTTATCACTGGTTGCCCGTTAGGCTATGTACTGTGTATGCCCTTGCTTGATTTTTCACTGATGCTGCCTGTTTCCTTTTTCCTGTTTCCTGTTTTCATTTTCCCTTATTGAGTTTCGATCCTGCACGGGGATTTTATGCCCGCTGCAGATATTTCTGTTTTGTCCACTCGACTATCGAGTTCTGAGAAATTTCAGTAAAATTTTAGTGATAACTCGACTGCACAATTTCGATAGTGCAGTCGAGACACTGTACAATTTCGATGTGTACAGTGTATTAAGGCAATAGGATGAGTTCGATAGAGAGAGGACAGAGAGGAAAACAACGGCACGGGAAACGAAGGGAAAGAAAAAAGAAAGAACCCAACCAAAGACACAACAACCAAAAAGGGGACGTACACGCGTCTGCGGGCGAAAGACCCACGCCCCTTGCCCGGTAGAGTCGCAGAAACAAATCGACCGGCCTAGCCAGTCTCACCTATAATTCTACCGAAACTGTTGAAAATGGAAACTGAGATCGGCGAAAGGTTATTAGAGGCAACTGCGCAAAGCAAACCAAACGACGCCCCGGACGAGTGTTGCATATTTTAACCGTTACCCTACCACCTCAAAATCGACTCCCACCGCCACAACCTAACCATTTTTTAGGACTCGGGACAATCGAGCTCGGCTTGAGACACTGAGGGAGACGATTATCAATTAGTGTAAGGTCTGCCTTAAGGGCAGAATGTTGCGACACACTCTATAGGGACAATAGGCCAGATTTGTAGGATCAAGAATGGACACTGAGTTCTCGTACATCCGACTGTTATACTAATGCTTTGCCTGTAACGACATGATCTTTAGTATGTGCCCGTTGGCGTTATAAGTAATTATTTGTGTATAACCATGTAATAACTTGTACCATAATCGGTTTATTTTGCATAACCATGCCCTCGCCGGCACGGTAACACCACGCCTAGGTTCGTGCCCCATTCATGGCCCTTCTCGCCTGAAGTACCTGCGGTAACTTTGATGACAGCATTGTTGCACCGTTCGTATTTGTCGTACCGAGGTTGCGTTAAAGCGAATATTGTCACCTCCTCACACGGCCCTCTAAATGTACATAGTGCCCCGCGTTTTCGAGAGCGAATTTCGAAGCACACCAAAACGCACAACCCGAGCATAACTGACTTAAATGTTGTTCCACGTCGGACACTTCGGGTATAGATTTTTGGTCCGGTACTTTCCGGGAACGCAGTCGCTCGCACCACCCCGCTCCCCGGGTGGCCGCAGCCAAGGGAATGAATGGGCACAACTATTTCAGCGTGTTTTGTTATGTATGAGGACGTATCTAACCTTAGTTGACCGATGTTGTATATCACTTCGAATAAAGTCTTAAAATCACTCGGTGTGACCCGCGTTGTTAATCTTTCAGCGTTATAAGTGCATCCAAACGGACGGGCCGACCCTTCGTGCCACGGCTTGCGGACGAAAGTACCCCAAGCCCTGACACGAGCGGTCCGCCGCCAATATTGACCTGTTTGCGTAATGATATTGCGGCGAGAGTGGTCCACCATACTAACGCAGTCAAGTTTATCACGCTATACAATAGGTGATCCGACGTTAAACATCCCAGGGCTTGTCGGAACCCTGTGGGGGCCACTTGGCTGCATCGATTAAAGTGTTCAGCCAGGGATAAACTAAGTAAAACTCAAAATTTACCCTGTAAAATTAACCTTATCGCGCATTTTACTTTAGGTTACACTAGACTAAACAACTTCCATTAGGTTAGGACAGGGAATGTCGGTTTGACATTATGACCTGTGAGCAGGTTTCGGTGTCAACCTCCCTGGGGGACCTCAGTGATCATACCAAAATACTAGACACGTGCGCAACCAATCGGGCGTGGTCCGAACACACCACGTAGAGCGCGCCTGCGGCCTGCTAAGCTCCGTAACTTCTTGAGTCTGGCCGAGAAAAGTGGCTAAGTCGTAAAATTTAGGGTCCACCCTTGAGGTTATGATAGCCGGGGTCGTAGGGGCATGGTGTTAGGAAGTTGCGCCATGCAGCTGCGTCACCGTTATTACATAACAGCTAATCTAGATGCTAGCCTTAACAGAGACACAATTCTTCCGTCCATTACTGTATCCACTCCAGAAGCAATTTTTACAGGCGACTGTGCAAACCTTTCTTAAAAGCAATATATATACTGACAAACGATCAAGAGAAATTTCTAATTCGCAAAATGTAAAGTGTAAACAGTAAAGCGGCAAACTGTGTAATTGAAAAATATTAGTCATACATGACAATGGCAAAGTTAATTTTATTTTTAATGTCCTATTTTGGTAAACAAATTTTGTTTTTGCCCGAAATTTATTCTGTGCGACAAATGCCAAATTGTTTGCTGCGCCTCTTTTTCATTTAGCAAACGGATTTCAACGATCGGATTTACGAAATTCCCGCCATTAATTTGGGAACGCTCGATGCAGCCTGAACTGATGCTACAAAAACCCATAACACAGAGAAACAATATGCATCATTTCCCTTACGATGTGTACACCTAGAGCCGAATTCTATCACAGAGCCAATTATGGCTCGTGACAAAAAGGCACAGCCGCGTCCGACCCTTCAAAAATAACATTGATAGATAAGCAATGCTACCATGCTTGTACAAGCCGGGAGTGGATATATATCATGGTTTGGTATTCGGGGCAGACTCCTGAAAAACTGTTTATTACAATTAGTTCAGCAGGTTCTGTTACAGGGAAAATATTTAGCTCTAGGCCCAAAATAGGCGATATTAGCAGTAATTAAAGTAAGATGCATAAATGCAGGTAAAAATAAACACGTAAATGTCGCACCTTAAAAAATTTTTGTTTAAACGCCTCTGGCAAGCCAACCTAGTAGCTATGTAAATCACGCTCTTTCATACATAAAAATTATGCTATTGTAACTAGAAGGATGTTTTACGAATATATGACCATATGTATCACCGATTTCTATTTTTTGGTGGTTTTGCATTGTCGTCATCTAGATCTGGCTTTTAGAGCCGATTCCGGCCCTTGTGACCATATATCAGCCTCGCTTAACTAATATATTTGTAGAGTCTGGATCGGCTCAAAAATGTCACACTGGATAATCGCGGCTAGCCAACCTTGGCTTTAGAGCCGCAGCACACTTTGACAAAATCCGGCACTGCCGCGGACGTCTTAAGGTAAATGATGCATTAAAGCGTATCCACATTATGTCGGATCCGATCTAATCCGATTTGAACGAGTATTATATATTGAGTTTTCACTCTGCATCCGATCCGACACGATTTCTAATCCGTTACGATAGTGCTTGCAGAATTTATTGGATTCAAATCGGATAATGTAGTGTAAAAATATATACGGATAGACGATACGTGTCGAAGGTCCGGCGGCTTATGGGGGTAGACTGTCGGCGGGTGGGAGGTCGTCGGAGGAGCCCAGGGTACTCAGGGAGATGTAGAGAAGTTAGAACTCCCCCTTCCCACATTTTTGCCGATAATTTTTCACAGCGCATCTTCCCCTAAAGGCACGGAGGCTTCGGGAGATAAATATGGTTTGGGCGAGGGGTCCAACCTATAAGGAACCCTCCTATCGACACCTATGATATACGCACGCGTGTACGGTAGGAATAGAGATTGGCAGCATAGGGTCGAAACGGCTCGGACGCTATGTGAGAACGACTAATGATTGCAATAAAAACCATCGTGACTAACGTAAATGACAATTCTCCATCACCGTTTTGACATCGAATAGGATCGCTAACGAGAAGAATTCGATCTTGTGGTTTAATAACGTCGTCCGGAAATGCAATTGCAAACGGTTCAACTACAATAACCGAAATATTGGAATATTATTAACTAGAATATAAAACCAGAATCAGGCTACAACATTTTTAATGGGGTGCAATTATATAATAAACACAATCGCTTTTAGGCAAAGGCGATTCAACATTTCTAGAACACCACTTATTTTATAACGTTAAAAACGAGTGACATTGTGCCGGGTTCAATAAAATAACACCGTGATTTTCCAATAAGGAAAGAAGCAACTACTGCGAAAATTGCGAACCTGATATGATAGTCTAATGATACCGAACACAATGTTGCTTTGTTGCTCGCAGGTTCGATTGTGATCAAGTGTTTAAGTTCAAGGATTTTTACAGTTCTACGTTAAAAACTATAATGTGTTTTAATCACACTGTTTCAGATAAGTATTGGCTAATGCTGAGCGACTCCAAAATTCCAAGTCCACTGCAACTAGGCATGGGCGCCGGATATGAATAAGCAATTGCGGCAAAGTAGCAATGATGGCAGTAGCTCAGGTAATACGAACATGGCATAATTTTAAATGGTCGACTTTAAATTTTCATTTTGAAGTATTTCTACATTTTGTTACCCAAAAGACTCACAGTTTATATTTGTTACTTGAAGAGGATCCCTAGTCAGGACGAATACTTTAAACATAGACGTGATTTGAAAATGGAGTAAACGCACCTTACTTTAATGGACTGAACGCACCTTACTTACTTTAAAGGAGTAAACGCACCTTACTTACTTTAATGGAGTAAAAGCACCTTACTTTAGTCAAGACGAATACTTTAAACATAGACGTGATTTGAAAATGGAGTAAACGCACCTTACTTTAATGGACTAAACGCACCTTACTTACTTTAAAGGAGTAAACGCACCTTACTTACTTTAATGGAGTAAACGCACCTTACTTTAGCAAGGACGAATACGTTAAACATAGACGTGATTTGAAAATGGAGTAAACGCACCTTACTTACTTTAATGGAGTAAACGCACCTTACTTTACTCAGGACGAATACTTTAAACATAGACGTGATTTGAAAATGGAGTAAACGCACCTTACTTTAATGGACTAAACGCACCTTACTTACTTTAAAGGAGTAAACGCACCTTACTTACTTTAATGGAGTAAACGCACCTTACTTTAGTCAGGACGAATACGTTAAACATAGACGTGATTTGAAAATGGAGTAAACGCACCTTACTTACTTTAATGGAGTAAACGCACCTTACTTTACTCAGGACGAATACTTTAAACATAGACGTGATTTGAAAATGGAGTAAACGCACCTTACTTTAATGGACTAAACGCACCTTACTTACTTTAAAGGAGTAAACACACCTTACTTACTTTAATGGAGTAAACGCATTTTACTTTAGTCAGGACGAATACTTTAAACATAGACGTGATTTGAAAATGGAGTAAACGCACCTTACTTTAATGGACTAAACGCACCTTACTTACTTTAAAGGAATAAACGCACCTTACTTACTTTAATGGAGTAAACGCACCTTACTTTAGTCAGGACGAATACTTTAAACATAGACGTGATTTGAAAATGGAGTAAACGCACCTTACATGCATGATATAAACATAAAAATATATTGATATAAAATTATTGCATTTACTAAATATTTTCAATTTTTCCTCATAATGTTGCCAGTTTGGCCGATATTACCCTAAAAATTCTGTATCTTTGCTAAAACGTCTGCGGTGGGCAGGGTGGAACTGTGGGGTATGGTGCAGAGAATAGGTGTTGATAGGGGAGGGGTTATCTCCCTAAGGGTCGAACCGCGAAGCCAAATCTACCCATCCGGAATAATTGGGAATTTTGAGTTCATAAAAACTTCAAAAATCTACCCGCCACCCCACCTAGGCCTTACCCCACCGAGGCTATCTACCCCATTAGCTGACGGACCTTCGATACCTGTGGTGCAAAGCCTTTGGATCAGGGCAAATACGGCGGCTTATGGAGGTCCGACTATGAGAGAACAACCCCATACCCTTATCGTAAAAATTGGAAAAATTAGAGAAAATAGGTATATATTGACAAAAATTAGGGAAATTTTTTTCAAAAACTTGGAAAAAGTACCACAAGTGAAGAAAATCTAGCAAGATCGGAAAAAATTATGAACTTTTAAAAAATTCGACATTCTAAACACATTCTTTAATCCCCTTTCTGGCCGACTTCCTCCGCCAGTGGGAAGCCAAAGCCCGACTCCCCCCGCGCGGCACCGGCTACCACCGGGACCTGGGGCCCTGAGCATGTATGATAGATACAGTTTGTAAAAAAATTACAGTTAATACCTGGAGTGACAGATGTGCTTGTTAGAGCGCGTAAATTGTTTTGAGCTGGTCTCCCATATCCCTTGCTCCAATTTTTTGTATCAGAATCAGCAATATTGTACCAATGACACTGGCTGTCAAATGTATTACAAGTAAGATCCGAAGCTGCGTTGATCGATCTTCCAGGACCTCCTAGAATAATGAATTCATCAAGACATAAACGTGTTTGTCATATTAGAATAAATTCGGTGTTGTTGGGGAACAAATGATAACACCCCACTGAAAATTCGTATTAAGCTCTGTCGATTAGTCCATATTTAGGTCCAGATCAGATTATGCGTTTTTTCTGCATCAAGGAGATATGTACAGAATAAATTTCAGAAAGCTAAATTTAAATAGGTATAGGCTGTAAAATTTTGAACTGCATCAGACCAGAAATATCAATGCTAGCGATGGAAACAATATGACACTGCTCCAGTAGATTGAGCTATTCGATTTCTTTCAATAATTCCAAGCCATTTTTAGGATATAAGGTGTAGAGAACAATAATATGCGAAAAGGCCTTGAACAAAAAATTTCTACCCTTATGAATTCCATTGTCTGGCACAACCTGCGGATGCATATTATGTCAAAACTTGACCCAAACCATTACGCTGATTACCAATTGCATAGAATCACCGTAAACCGTGTGCAAGTTTACTGTAATGCCATTCAAATTCCTGCTTAAAAGAAGGATTTACCAATTGTAATGGCAAAACGTTGAACCTAGTTAAAATGCTTAATTTAAGTATTACACCAAAAAATATTATATATGCGTAATGTTAACTCTTATGTCATGTCGAACAGAAGCTTACAGAGTTAAAAAATAAAAAATGATTTCCTGTAAAATTTTAGTTTTGGAAGTATTGTTTCCTTGGCAGAGATGACAAGTTGGCATGCGCGTTTGTCATAACAGTGGGCGCAGAGTGTGTGTCCTAACGTATGTGTTACCCACGCATGCGGACATATGTGCCTGATTTTCATTTGTTGACATCTATGACTCCAACATCAGCTCTCCGCACAAAGCTATGGATAGTTACCATTTCTTAAAATTTTTTTTCACATTCCAATAAGTGACCAATTCGCCACCAAGGTACACTGAAAACATTACTTGTACTCCATGTCTCATCGCGAACGTTTCCACCAACCAAACCTAAAAACCATATGCAAAACATTAATTTGTCATAACTTTATATTGCATACGTGCATGTAAAACAAAATAGACAAAACAGTAAGCAAGATACACAGAAATGGAAAAGAAGACAGTTCGAAACAGCTCCTAATAACCGTTGTGTTTACCCTAAATAATAGCGTCCATTTTTGTTCCTCTGCTGCTACGTAACTTTTGAGTAAACTAAACAATTGTTGTAACAATGTTTATGATTTTTCAGTAATTGACCAAACTCGAAAGACTCGTAGGCTAGGATTATCTAAATCGTCTTTCCAAAAGTGTGGTGGTTTTGTCAGTGTTTTTCTGACTGTAGCCGCGATATTCCGGCATCTAGCTTTCTGTTTGATTTATTGACATTTATACTGGTATAATTTATTGCTGTTAATTACTTTATTCCCGCTCTAAATTACTACAACTAGTGCCAGAATAACCTATGGCTAAAATGGCTGCAGCGTTTTAAATCTCGTTGCAAAACCAAACAAACGTGGCCGACTGGTCTAGCGCGCTCTCCCGTCCTACCATTGCCAAATGAAGGCGTTCAACTCCAGCTGGAACCTGAATTTTAGCATTTGGAGTCGTTTTTTATTCGAAGTATATATATGATGCTCCTAGCATATCGATTCATTATAGAACTAACGTGGCACTTAGAAAATTTAATTGCAATTCAGGAGGTGATTTGGTTGCGTTCGACTAAAGGACATGTCTGTTATCACTTTTGCTATCGAACAAACAATTATCGAAATCCATCCACCCGAGGATGACTTACGCGTGGCAGAAACAGACAAAAACATTTTCACGATTTTCCCAAGCGCCCTCGTAAAAATCCTCCGCTCGCTCCGTTTCGATTTATTTATCAGATGGTTTGAAACTACATTAGCATTTAGCCCTTCAGCAGAAACTCATCCCAACGACTGCGCTAAACTTCTTTCTCACGGAATGATCGAGAAACGGCCAGTTATATAGCCATCCCAGAAAGCGGAGTATATGCACGGGACTCAAAACAAAGTCCACCACGAATCAACTGTGCGGTGTAGATATTTCTTCATTGCGACAACTAAAGGACTTCGGCCGCGCTTATGGTGCTATCGGATAATAGCCTTGAAATTACGCCGCATTCCGATTAGGCTGATACACGAAAAAGCCTACCGGATGATAAACATGACAGTAACATATTTTGTTCAGTTGTCAGTAAATAAATTGTAGGCTTGAGGTTCGTATAGAGGTTATTTTTGCCTCAGGTTATGTCAGCGACACACCTAGAGGTTTTTCCTATAAAAATCGCCTCGCCCATCTTTATTGACTTGAGTCTCGTGATAAGTGTTGAACATTACAAACGGACTTAGACGTGCTGTTTCACGAAACAAACTGTGAAATGACGTAAAATTTGACTGTTTTCGGTCACACTAGTACATTGATGGATCCCACATTTCTCGAAACAACGAAAAAGCTTTCAATGAAGGCGAATTTTTCTTTCAAAGAATCGTTCGTACGATTCTGTTTATGTTTTCTGTTTTTGTAATGTTCGATTGTACAAAACTCCACATAATCAGTTATTAATTTTTATAACATATTTATTGCAAATACACTTTATGACTTTATGGTCCTCTAATTGAATAAACTTACTATATTAAGGATATAATATTTTACGCGATCACGAACAC